>JAIPRN010000839.1:1908-63489 GCA_025469175.1 Geopemphigus sp. TES_GeoC_2020 | reverse complement strand
GTATATTACAATTTAAAAAATAAATACGAACTTATTAAATATAATTTTAATTCTATACGCAACTTCTATATAAGTTTAGGTTAAGGATATCGTGTTTACTCGCGACACTAGACGTACAATAATATTTATAAAGACAATTGTAATCGTCGAGCTTAATCATATATTCGTGATGTTCGTCCGATAACTGGTAAACACGCCACCCTATTTTCGAATAAAATTAAAGTCGTTATAACTATAATTACGATTTAAAAATTATTGAACGATAAATTGATATTATGTTTAGAGCACAACCGCGGTCTACAGATTAATAAAGATATACTCATAATAAACTTGTGTATGGCGGGTCAATATAACTTGTTGCGGAGATTATTTAATTGATCGAATAATAGTCGAGTTAAGTCGAAAATATTAGTTTTATACGAATATAAAGGGAAATAAAACGAATATAATTGTGCGCATAAAAATAGTAGATACGCAATTAAATTCTAGGTTTCAATAGATTTTATAACGCGAAAAATACATTTGGTTCATTAATATTGTCAGATAAAAATACATCGTTTTGGCAAATGTTAGCTGTAGTTAAGTGGTCTTACTTTTTTCTCGGGTTTATAAAATAAATTTTTTGAGTTCCACTTCAGACGAATACTACTCATCGTTATTATTGAGATTTAATTCTACGGAATGTGCTAATTAAAAAAGTTAACGTTTAAACCATAACTATTAAAAGCAAACAGACAATAACGATAGATATAGATAATATATTTCGAGAATAATATTATCGTTACATCGATGAACACAAACTCCGAGTCTAAGAGAAGCTAAATTACGATTATAACGAGAAACAATACTTTAATAGCTGTATTTATTAAACGCGTTGAATATAAAAGCGTGTCGGATATTTTTTTTTTAAATATTAAAACGCTTTCGAATAATTATTATGATAATTTACTAAATAGAAATAGTCGAGGAAACTTAGATTGCGAAAATAAAATAATTATTGTAAACAGAAAAAAGTTATACGGGTTATCTCACACTTTCAATTAAATAAAGCTTCGAGAGACGCTCTGTTTATTAGTTTTACATTTTTATAACCGATTCTACGATATCGACCCGTATAACATATAGACACTTATCCGTGTGAAATAAAGCGGTCGTTTTGTACTTAATTAAATACAGCGAAGAATTACCATAAAAATAAAAAAGGTTACCTTATGGCCAGTGCTGGCGTGTCTTCTGTGCTTAACGGACGGTGCTACGTCTGCGGGCCTAGGCTGGCCCATCACTAGTAATCTGGCTTCTTCGATGTTGGCGCTGAAAGACCTCGTTAGACACTTGTTACCGCTCCTATCGGTTTTTCTGGTCCTGCCCATCGACCCCGTCTCCGTTTTATTCCTAGTTACCCTCTGCCTGTCCACTAGTGGCACGATCCTTCGCAGCCCTTGATTCATCGCGAAATACGAAGGGTTGTCTACGACAATAAAAAAAAACCGTTATCCCTGTTATACACCACCATTAGATCGCAGAATACAATATTATACAATGACCGTTGATTATTAATTTTTTACACGCCCTCTTTGTAGGGTTTTTTTTCTATAATATTATATACTATGTACTATACACGTTTAAAATACTAATTTTGGGTAAATATATATTTCCTTTATTTTTTTTTTCGTTTTTTTTTTTTGTAAACAATAGTGTAATGACGTTGTCCAGATTGAATCTTTTTCTTTGGGGTTATAATTTTTCGGTAGACTAGTAACCGACCGCGTGCACGATGTTCATAAACGATATACACATGGCACCAGTCGTGCTGCACTCCTCTTTGCTCCCCCACCCCTACCCCCCCCCACTTCTAGTTTGGGTCATAAAAACACCGACCTTCTGGGCCCTATTATACAAACACAGTACACACACGGCTGTGCGTCTTTTGACTCGACACCGCACCATCGTCGACAGGAAACCGGACCCCGAAACCCAGACATCTTGACGAAATTTTTAGGTGAAATACGAATCAACGGAAAATAATAACATATATAATAATCCTACCAACCCGTCAATTTGGCGAATATTTGCGCTCGATATACATTTATCAAAGTTAATGAATGCATTAAACGTATCCGAAATGGCGAAATATACGCAATTACAAAAAACAAAACTAAAAATATCGCCCGACAACGAAGTCGCAATATTTTGAGATTGTTTTTTAAGAATCTGTAGCTTATTTGTTCGGCGATATTTTACGAAAACGGCTAAGCGATGCCCTCGAAAATATTTTTCTTTTCAAATTCGGCAGCACGCGATTTAATTTTTAATTCAATCCAAACGTACAGTTCTTAAGCTGCATAGCGTGATTTCATTACGTTGTCCGTTAAATAAACAGAAGCCGAGAAGATATAGATGTGGGCATCATCGCCGATAACACAAATTTTTCACAAAACTAAAGCCAGTATGTTAAAAACGTGTATCGCACAAATTGTACGCTATGTGAGTACATAAAACCGTCTAGGCGAATCGAAACACGGCTTTAATCTCGTAATAACGTATATAACGTACGTAAATACGTACTATTTATAGCTAAATATTATTGTAGTTAGAAGAGACTTAGGATTGTCGAACGATAAGAGACCGTACGTACGTACCATCTGTATCGGAGACTGACCGTAATCGGTCGAGAAATACGTAACTCGTACACAGGGGGCTAGTGGTGCGCGATTCGTAAACGTGTTCGTTTATTATATACAATATTTCAATATGGATTCCCGAGTTCCTATAAGACGACGACGGATGTATAACGACGAGATCTATTTGGCGGACGATTCGTCGGCCCCCTCTGTTTAAAAATATAACCGCGCGTTTTAAAAAGAAAACGTTTTAGAAATATATTAAAATACATACATACATATATATATATAAATAATATAATCGATTAAGTATTTCTAGTCACGGGGGTGTTTTATATGCAGGAAGAGCGATGTAATGGGCATTGTGTGCCCAGGCGCGCGTGTGTGCGTATAGTGTAGTCCTCTTCTTGTTTACTATGCACACGAGTGCATTCGTAGTAGGTATACTTATTATTATTATTAAACGTAATGTAGTAAAACCACTTCGATCACTTACCCATAGCCGTATCCATTGTGCCGCCAATACTCGGAAATCTATAAAATATATATACACAATATGATTTGTATTAATTATACATTATTATACGCGTATTAATTATTATTACATAATACGTTATTATAATCAACTCCGATTGAAAATAACGTTGAATTCGTTGTTCCTAATGCGCGCAGACTACGTACGTATACTACCTATTTCAAGTTTAATATTCGTAACAGTTTCAAATAATACAATGTTTTCCTACCGAAATCATTGAAACGCCTATAACTAACAAATAAATCGACGTATAAACGTTTATTATTAAATATTACTTTTGATTTCGCGTAATACTGAAACTATATAATTCTCAAAAGATCCAATCGTTCGCGTTATATTATTATTAAAACGTACGTCAAACTTGATATACTTTGAAAAATATATAAGTTTACTACCTGTACAGTACACGCAGTCTTAAAACATGAATTCAACTGATAGAATGACGTAAGTGATAAATATTTCCGTAAAATAACACAAACCGTTTTAAATCGTAATTTATTGTTTACAAATATGTTCGCTTTGAACTTAGATTTAAAAAAAATATATACACAATAATTGACGATAAAATATATAAGATACGAATTACTTAAGCAGTAAAACAAATTGTATAAAAGAAAATAATATTTAATCTCAATTTTAGTACAAAAATATACGTGGTAATCAAATGTATTATATTTTAAAAGTGTATATAAACTATTTTAAAATCAAATTTACGAAGCGATTTAATCACGCTTTACTTTTTTATTTATACTTTTAACATATGTAAGTATACCATATACGTATAGTTTATATTTTATAGTAATTAGTTTTAATTATAAATCCCGGTAAAATTAAATATTGTGTAAATATTGATTGAACGATATTTATAATGTTTAAGCGCACGTTTTTTTTATATACTCGACCGTTGCCAGTAAATTAATGGATGATGTTAATGGTCATGTGTTGGACTTTAAGGAATTTGGCTTAATGGATTACATTAGAGCACATACATATTTATCTTATCATAAAACTATTATTGTCCATACTACATTCGATCTATGAACATCGTTAGATTTTGGATGACTGTTATATTTTTTTTATCAAGAGCTTGAATATTTTAAACAAAGTGTAGTATTATTGGCCTTTAAATGATTATAAAATATAAGTACGTAAAATTATAACGATGAAATAGGTATTTCGTTAAAATCATAGTTATTAGACTTAAGTAATGTACATTATATTCGATCAATAACGTTTTAATTTTCCACTAAATAAATATTTTAATAATTTTGTTTCCAGTACTAAATTACGTTAAATATTAATTTCATGATTATATTTTTAAGACATGATTAATATAAGAATATTATTAATTAGAATAGAGTTATTATTGTTTTTCTATATATATATATTAAAATTGACTATGTTGGCATAATATTAAAAAAGGTTATTAATAATAAACAAGTATAAATAATTTATTAAACTCTCTCTCTCTACTTATATATATTGATATATTTAGATATTATTATTAACACGTACATATTTATATATTTATACGTAATTATGATAAAGTTTCTATTCTGTTATACTTCAAAGAATACTATGAATTTACAGAGTAAAAAAAATAATTATATAGAATGATTAAAATACAAAATAGAATCGTTTAGTTCGTCATAATTATAACTAGATTATAATTAATCTATTGTTATTGTTACAATTTTTGTGTGAAAGAATTTGTTTTTTATCGACGTTGTAGGTCAAAAGGTTCACCAAACTAACTATGTTCAGACTTATAAAGAAATTGGAAAAACAAGTTAAAGACGCTTCAAAATCTAACGATTAGATTCATGTACAAATCAACAACGAAATATAAAATTATATACACCCACACACACACACATCGTTTTAACTAAATGTATTCCGACATTATATTTTAATAATCGGTTTTTGTTAAAGAATTTGTATTTTTCACCTATAATACATGCTAAATCGTTTTCACGAATATTTTAACGAAATACGTATAACGTATTTTAATCCGACAGCGCCATTTTCGTCAAGTTATTTTCGGATAAACGATTAACGTTGGAAAAAAAAATCGCCGATCGATCACGTAAATCTCACGATCATGCCGCGTAATCTTGTTCGGAATTATTATAAAGATTAATACTCCGACCATCTGGTGATAATCAAAGCAACGCGCGCACGAACGTACTGGCTTTTGAATTGTCAATCACGACGTGACAAAGACGAGGGGTATCCCAGACGACGACGACGACTTAAATTGAAAGACAATCAAACCACTGGCGGGTAGGGTTACAAAATGTGCGCGTTGCAGCCGTGGTTGTTCAATTGCATACAATCTGTGTAGACCGAGCGTTCGGGTGGGATTTTGGGCACACTGGCGGCGAATGTGTCCAGGATGCGGTTTATTAGTTCAATGAATAAAAATGTTATACACGATTGTGCGCGGTCAGACAGATTTAATTACTGGCAATTAAAGAATTATTGAAGAAATTGTCCGAACGATTCGAATACATTTTTTTTTTGGAAACTTCGAGTTCTCCATACTTAATTAACTTTGGCAACGCAATCGTGTTTCATTAATTGGAGACCGACTGTATAACGAACGGGTCAAAGGTGCGGCTGTATTTGGATAACACACTACAATGGTATACGGGATAACAGTTTTTTTAATTTAACATTATGCGTACTATTGTGTACACGATTTTATATAATATATTATATAATAATTATAAATATGAAAATATATTATACGAATCAATGAGTCTGTTACAAAATATACGTACGTAAACAGCGTATATCATCGTATATAGCGTGGATAGACATAAGTCCGTTTAAAGTATTTTACCCAACGTATTAAAATTAAATATAGTAAAAAATATGACGTTACGTTAGAATTTTTTTTGTAAAGAAAATAATAGATACGGAAAAATGTAATTACCTGTAGCTTGAAATGTTAAACGAAATGGAATAAACACATCGCGCTCTGTATATATATATATATATATAAATGTTTGAACACCGTTATAACACTCGATAATATTTTGAAACGTTGCGTGTGTGTGTGTGTGCGTGTATTATAACTTGTAAGCGAACTGTATAGTGTAATGTATAAAACGAATAATAAAACAAACGGAAAACAAATCACGTCCTACGCCCCCGACAGTTGGCGTCGACTACTGTATTCACATGTTATATTCGGTTGAGGATGTAAAACACACGCCGCCCATTATACGTAACGCACTGCAAGATGTGTGGCAGGGCGTTTTTACGCGATCTACCAAAAACGCTATCTATGTAAAAACAACGAGTTATTTCGAAAAAGAATCGAGTTCGATCTTATCATTTCACTGTACAACATTTACTACAACCTTTTACCGATAACTTATACGTGTATAATCTATACATATTATCAACCTATTACAGGCACGTTATAGGTACGATATATTAAATAATATATTGCGTAATAAGGTAATAATACGGCAAATTACTACGGTGACGTTTTATACTTGTTAGAAAGAAGCAAATACAAACATTTTTTTTTACTAAACGACGTTCGTGTATTTTATTTATATTATAGCCACTTCCGTAAACGTATTTTCGAATTCCTAAATGTAAATATAAAAAGAATTAATAAAAATTATTTCGAATAAATGGTCTACTTAAATATTATAGTTTGTACACGTCTATGTATTTATTTTTAATTTTTAATTATCGCCTAAAGATTTTTTACTTATTTTTTAATAAACGAATGTCGATAATTTTAAATTAAGTAATAAGAATATTGCTCGAATAAAATCGAAAAATAAGTGTATAGTTGCTTCTCTAAATACAAATTCGTTATTATAAAAATAAATTACTAGTTTCTGGATCTAATCTCGACTATATGATATAATAATGACATTTTAAAATAAATGATTTTAAACGCCAGTCTTTGAGAAATCGAAATTTTTACGACTATATGTATATATACATTACAGCGTCATACAATTCATATATAGTAGCAATGGAACTATGGAAGTATTTTGAGAGGCACGTGCGATCGTGTTTTTACTTTGTATTTAGGTTTAATCGAATGACCATCACATAAAATACACACTAAGTATGCAGTATATACACACCATTATTATTATCTTTCACAATTATCTTTGGAATGCGTTAACTGTTAATTAAAATTCATTGGAGGATTCCATCGCGTGTGTACTATTTAATAAACTGCGTTGTTTGGATACTTATTATATTATTACAATACCGTAATGCCGTTAATGTTGAAGTGTTAATTATTAGTATATAAATATATACGATATTTACCTATAATAAATCAATAAACGATTAAAAACTACAATCATGCGTGTCTTATAATCAATTCAGATTTCAATTATAAAAGCTCTGTAATTTAATACATTCACACACGCGCGATGATATAAATCCGAAATAAATTTTAAATATTTAACAAAAATTAACTTAATAATTCAAACAAAAAGTACGCGTAATAAACGGAAATATAGAACACAATAATAAAAAACGAGGTAGAAAGTTAGTCAGGTTTATCGAAAACTATTAACATTTTTACGCATAAAAATGTATTTTCTTAGCCGTTTATTCGAAACGTCCGATCGATAAAGATATTGCGAACTGGCGGAACACTCTTCGAATATTTCGTTAAAGACATTTTGTGAAACCGAAATCTTTCTCGTCGATTTAAAATCTGAAATAAGCCGAGTTCCCCATTGATACTGGAACAATAGACAACATGTTTAATACATCCTGTACGTTATAGTTTACAGTCACGTAATGTATATAAGTAGTCTTACGAAAGAACGCGCATTTGTAAATTACCGTACATAAATGTAGCGACCGAATGAATGAAACGTCTTAAATAGTTAAATCGTCGAACGGTGTTATACTTTTACGCGCGAGCAAATAAATACAATTTATTCGATACATCGGTATTTATTATTTAATGTGCTTGAAGTTAAAATTATCGACTATCATGTAGTAGATACAACGAAGTGTTCAGATTTTTAGAGACTGAAACACAAACAAAAAATGTAAATACTGTTGTTAATAGACGAGTGTTTTAATAATGCGAATTCAACGTTATCGGCGTAAAAAAATATTCTCGTAAAAATATCGAAAGTCCGCGGTATTTTATGTTTAAGATTCGATAGAACCGAAAAAGCTTCACGAAATTTGAACACGGTAAAATCCGTAACAAATCAATTACTATTTCGAAAGACTAACGCGACATATTAAAATAATCGATTACGAATAAAACTACGTCGAAACGTAGTTAAAATAGTTGGTGGCGATTGACGTTCTCCACGACCCAGCGCTCTTGGTTGCTATAATAAGCTACGGTGGTGGCGACGGACCGTCCATACTTTAAGCTCGCCCGCTCAATTATAAATCCTTTACTTTTATCTTTACTTATTTACCCTTTGTGGAGTAAATACAAAAACTCGGTCGGCTATTTTGACGACATAAACGGCCATACCACGCGTATAAATACGTTATCCGTCCAGCATTGTCATTCCCAATCCGGCACTTTGTCGGCGGGCGTGTAGTAGGGATCGGAACGCGTGGGCAAGCGCCCGGCCATCGTAAAGTGCGGCGCGTTCGCGTAACGGAACCCCGGGCCTGGTAAATAGGCGTTTGGCGCCGGTGTCCGTTGCGTCCTGTGGCTGCGGTCTACCGGCCGGCCAAGTATTACCGGCCTGGGCATCTGCCGTTTGAACTGCTCGAGCTTCACCGCCGGATACCGAGCCGGTCCCGGCGACACGAAACCCGTCGCTTTCTTTTGTCGGCCCGACATCGTATACATCGGCGCGGACGGCAAGTCGACCGCCTGGTTGCCGATCGTCGAGGCCACGTGGTACGCGTTCGGCGCCGGCGTCACGGTCAATTTACCGCTCCGCGCGCTCCGTTTCATTCTGCCGGTACCAACGTGTTGTTGTTGTTGTTGGTGTTATTATTACGAGTTATTAACACGTTTTAAACGTTTTGAAATCGCGTTGGTAAACACGTCGTTCGAGAATAATAGCCGCGAAAATCCGACGTAATTTCGCGAGTTGATAATTTACGTGACGATAGGGTGAGTTACGGAAATTAATCGTTACGCGCTAATCGTGGCCAACGAAAACTTTGCATGTCTTTTGCTTAGTACGATTGCCCGCTGTATTTCGATCATTGTGTTACAATATCCGGACAAAATATCTATAAAATCTCCACATGGACCGTTTAAATTGAGCGTCGTATACGTATAGTGTGACCGCGGCGTGTATAAAATACGGCATCGAAAAATGATTACACAGCCGAACGCGCTTGTCGTATTAAAGTTTCCGATAATCTAAATGGATACCAGACGTTGTTTCTTTGGGCGTATAGAGTCCTCTGTTTGAACGGGTTTTTTTTAAAATTTTATTCGAGTTTGTTCGGATAAAGTAAAATAATAGAAATTGATCGGCAATTTTAATTTAATTCATTTAATATTCGAAACAATCCGCAAATCGTTTCACACACTACAGGTGTCCTCCGACTACGTCGATTTATCAATTATCTAATTAATAATCTACCTATCTTTTCGAAGTGATCGTTATACAGGAAGTACATACATGTAAAGGAAGCTGTAATAACATAACGGTCTTGAGTTTACATAGCGTTTGCACACGCGTATATACCCAATTATACCAATTAGTAATATCAGTAGTAGTAGTAGTAGTAGTAGTAGTAGTAGTAGTAGTAGTAGTAGTAATAGTAGTAGTAATAGTAGTATTTGATTCTACAACCTAAAATCATAAATCGTAATCCTCTTACGACTTTTATGTTCGTAATAAAAAAGAAACGACACGTTCTAATATCGGTAACTTCCTAGCCGAAGAACTCAAAAACAAGTTTGTTACGAGTCTAGTCCCAGGGGACCAATTCTGGGTAGAATTTGCCAAGAAGAACCAAACAAAATTCTTATTCGTCTAGTGGAAATCGCGAGAAAAATAAAAGTTTCGACCACACCATCCAGTGTCAATTTCCGTAAACATAATAAGTCGATCACAATTCAAAACAACCAAAAACAATTAGTGGGGACACGCCTTAAAATTTGCGGTCCAAAAATAATCGACCGTTTCACGACGATCAACGCAACGCAAAAGAAACAGAACAGAAAGACGATATTAAATGTTTCTGCCGTAGTGAGCCAGCTAAATCACTATTTCGAAAATTATAAATACGTGTTATATAACTTCGTTATAACGCTTTCCTAGGATGCATAGAAGAAAAGCGTTGTAACCGGTAAATCGTAAGAACTACTAATAAATAGGTCAAATTAATTTTAACGCTTAATCAAACTTATGTTTATGTTAAACTTATTTCACTCATGTTAAATCAAAGCTTATGTACACGCGTATCACCAGTTATACAGAAAATGCGTAGAAAGGTTCGGCAGTGTGACGAATTTTCAATTCTCTCCCCAGTCGGGTAATTCGTAACTATTCTCCGAACAAACGCGAGTCGGGAACAACGTAATTTTCATCTCGAAAAAGAAGAAAACAAAAAATGTAAATTTCCTTTACAGAAAACCGATATATCGATGTGTTACAACGAATAAACATTCGGTAAAAAACTATTTCTGTGATCGGGACCGAGGAAAAAGAGCCTTATAACTAGAATATTGTTATAAACAAGAGAGTTATGACAAAGTTTTACTATATATATATTCAAAACAAAATCGAAATATTTCGCGATTCGTCGTGAAAACAAAAATAAAATACGACGGGTAATTTGAAAGATAACAATTACAAAACGATCGCTTTTTAAAAATATTCGGTGAAATAAATGTCGGAAATGTCCAAACTTTTGTATTAACAACGAACGAATTGAAGTAAATATAAATATCAATACTCACCCAATGGAGTACATTGGCATAGTGGGCATAGTAACGGACATGCACGGCACTATGTTGTACGCGGCCGGGCCAGGTGTACGCGTGGCGGTCATCAAATTATTGCCGTGTTTGGACGCAAATGAGGCACCGACAACGTTGACCGGCCCGTGGCGGGTAACGTCCCTAAGATTGTATTTGGGTCCAGGAACTCGACCCGAAGTCCGCTTGAAATCTAGCAGTTTACCAAACGTGTACGCGGGTGCCCTGGGCAACCTCAAGTCGGTGTTCTCGTAACCGATGGTGTTCGGCGCGCCGTACTTGGGCCCCGGGGACTTGTTCGCTAGTTTCGCCATTTATTGGACAAACACGATTCGCTATTTGATTGACCTAACGCGATCAAACGATGTTCAATCCTTTCACCGAAATATGTTATTATTATTCGACGAAAATGTTCGTTTCTTTGGTGACCAACGACAAATAACGAAAAATGACGTAACGCCGATAATTTTAAGCGCCTATCTATTATTATTTTTTATATTCATATTATATATTATAATAAATCGTCGATTTATAAACTGTTATATTTTCTTGTTTATTAAAATAATGGAAGTCGTTTGAAACAAAATAATATATTAAAATATTATATAATATAAATATCTTTAGATAATTTCTATTTCTAAATCATTTAGACGATCAAATATTATTAAAGTTGCGGATGAAATATCGCGGAGGTATGTCGGAACATTTAATGTGTTCTTTATATTGGGCCTCGCGTTTTTTTTCGCGCGTTTGAGAAATTTGAAACAGAAACGTAAAAAATATTCGAAAACAATTAATTGTTTAAACGATAAAAATCCCAAATTCTGTTAATACATTATCTAGGGTGTTATTCGTTTAGAATATTACGCAAATATTTGTACAATTTCAAAATCAAATTACAAACCATATACTTAAATTTTTTTTAAACTTGCTGACCAATTATAGTAAAAAATTATAAATGCTAACGCATTTACGTGTAATAATTATAAATTGTGATATTCGTAAAATATTATGATCGAGACTGCGGGCGTATACGTTAGTATTTAATTATTAGTATATTGTATTATTTTTTGGATAAATTAACAATATATATTATTTATATAGATTTATACATATTATATTTATATAGATCTAATAAAACAACCATCAAAACAAACTATCAATATCAAGACATCTTGACATTATATGACTGATATATGTCTTCATCAGTTTCTTAAAGAAGTTATTTCTAACGCACCGTTAATTAATAATAGTAAAAATATAATTTTTTTTTTAAAAATTACGATACTAATGTTAAATGATTAATTTTTATTTTAACTGTAAATACAATTTACATTAATTATTTTTACCAAAACTTATTATATTATAATTAAGTAATACAAAAAAATTTAATATCAATATAAAAATTAATATTATATTAAAAAAAAAATTACGCTTCATGATGCAATATAGTAAACGTTAAAAAAAAGGTTCAACAATTTTTTCTTTCATAAATATATAAGTAACCTAAATCAGTAGGAGGATTTTGGGAAACTGCGACTTTTTCATCATTGAATATCACCCAACGTCCTTCTTTTTTTATATGACAAACATAATGCCCAACCACTGAAGAACTTCCCATGTGAGATATGAAGGCAATTAACTTATACGCTGTAAAACAAAACATTATCAACATTTAATAATAACTATTAACAAAAAAAAAAAAAAAAAAAAAATGCTTTTCCTAAGCTTACTTCCATTTCCGTCTCTATATTTTGAAACAGAACTTTCTGATGTTTCCATTATGTCTGTTTCTTCAGGTCCATGACTCATTATCCAGTCAAGAGCGCGATCCAAATTGTTTTCAGTTGCTTTTAATGCTGCAATTACGTGGTTTCGTTCAAAACCCATTGACATTATCATAGCTGCTGCTTCTCCATTAGGTGAAAACTCTGGAGAAAATTAATATTTATAATTAAAATTGAAAGATAAAAATTAACAATGAAGATAATTAAGAGCAAAATTAACTTCTTTACCTGAGTCACATTCTGTTCCAGGTAATATAAAAGGGTGTGAAAAATCAAAATCTGAAATATGTTCCATAAGCCAATTTGACGCCTCATTCAAACCGCTGTTGTCAGTGAAAAATATTGCACGCTTACAGGCTTCTGGAGGAAATCCCATTTGTGTTAACTCAGACATTACACTCTCATCAAATACGAATGGAGGAGGATCTAAATAAACAAAAAATACAATTAAATGATACACACAAACCTACAAGATTTATAAAATGAATATTGTTTAATATACCTATAGTTTCTGGCAAAAGTTTTTCAACATTTTGTGGACCATTTCCTCTTAAATGGCTAATGTCTAACTCTTCAGGCATTTCAACAGATACATCTAACTTAATTGGAATCCAATCTTCACGAATTGCAAATTTTTTTAAATGTATCATTAGATAATCAGGAAAACTGGCGAGTCTTGTAGTTCTTTTATTAATAAGGGAATAAAATATTTAGAACAATAATCATGTAGAATATTAAACACTACATACTTTTTAGCTGTAGTTCTCTGGTTTAATGAAGCATTGAAGAATTGTTCAATAATTTCAGGCTGGATAAAATGGTCTAAACAAGAATTTAATCTAATACGAGGCCGTACAATTTCTTTTACACTGTAAGACGAATAAATATTAATTAAATTAGTTTTAAATAACAATTATTAATATTATATCATTTCGAATAACATTATACTCTTATTTTAATAGAAATAACATATTACAATAATATTATTACTTGCGAAAATTGCGTACAATATAAAAATATTTAGTATTACTTAAATTTAAAAGATAACTATATTTTAAGAAAAAAAAATCGTATAAAAAATTACATTAGGAACAAGATAATAGCAGCCACTTTATTAGACAATTAAATTATACACACTCTTTATTGTCATTTCCAGCTTGTTTTTTCTCCCATGCTTCAACTTCAGACTTGTTAATAGTAGTTTCCAGTGGAATCGACAATGGTAAACAGTATTCTGGTCGATAAGTATATTTCAGTTCTCCAGTAGTAGAACACTGATAACGCTCTTCGATATTAAATTTAAAACAGTCTGTTGGGTTTTCAGAACTTTGACTATGACGCTACAAACATCATAAACATAAATAAAATAACGATTATTTATATTATAGTTATTCTTATAAATAAAAAAAAAAAACACCTCTATTAATGACACTAAATATAAGAAAAATTCTTGAGCATCTTGTTGTTTCTTTGTTGCAAATTCAGGATGACCTTTGCCGATTAAAAATTTAAGAGAATTTGGTCTAATACCATGATGCCAATATTTTTTTTTCCCTTCAATAACTTCTGGAGGTGGCATTGAATATTTCCCTGAACAAAGCCCATGTGCCATTTTTGCCCTAAAATAAAAAATTAATTAAATTAATATTTTTTGAACGGGGTATAAACTTACATTTGTACATTAAAATTTTCAATGGGATTATTTTGACACATTTCAAATATATTTCTTGAACCTAAATAGTACCTATAAAACAAAAATAATAAAGGATATTTTAATATTAACGATGAGTTAATACAATTATCAACTTCTTACTTATCAGTAAAGTCCGAAATAGAAAATAAAACTTGCATAATACTATTCATGTAACAAGAATTTCCTAAGTTGTGAATACCAGTATATCCAGGACCAAAAATTGGTTTTAACTCACTTCCACTTTCTTGCATAGTTGCCCATTCACCAAACTTTTGATTTAAATCCAATTCTAACTCTACCATTGATTTATCCGTCTTTAATTAAATATTACATTTTGACTATTATAATGATCTAATTTAAAAAAATTTAAGCCAAATATACCTTTTCCATAGCAGAAACGTTGATTCCAAAATGTAATAGATGTTTTATTAGATTTGGGTCCTCAACCATATCATCTTCTGGATAACTGTATACATCTCCTTTGCCTTCTTTTGTTATTGTGCCAAGCTTAACGGCCAAAGGATATTCTGAAATTAAAAACGAATTTTTAACATTTTTTAATTATATACCTTATATATTTTAATTTCATACTTGTTTTATCATAATGAAGAGTAGCATGACCATTTCCACCAGATCCATCAAAAAATTTACGACCACAATAAATTGAGCCATCAGTTAAATTAAGCCATAAGTTATTGTCTTTGTCACAATTTTCATATTCACATTTCCAACCACTAGGAGCTATTTTTTTTCCGTTATTCAACTGCTCTATATCAGCATACCTTTTAAATAGCATAACATATCAAATTGAATAAGCAATTAAAAAATAATATATACAAATATTTATTCACTTTTAATATTTCAAGCAAATAGTTTTAAATAATTAACATCTATAACTTCATTTTCAAATAATTTGTATAAAAATTTTTAAATAGGTATATTTTAATTTCCAGAAATTTAAAGATTTGCATAAATATACATACTTTGTTTTAAGTCTGATTTCACCATCCCAAGTACTTGACATACTTTCCAATTCGTCCAAATAATTGGCAGATTTAGCTTCAATAATTCCTTTTACAGAATCAATCACCTCGAATAAAAAAAATATATTTTTAATAAACATTTATGAAAAAATAAAATATAAACTAAATTATATTACTTTTTGTGGTAATTCATTCGTTTCAAATGGAATTGATTTAAAAGATGGTAATATTACTATAGAATATTTTTCTATAATTTTATATTTTTTATTTTCAATTTCTGGATCAAATCCACCATCTACTCCAATAGCTAATCTAGTAATCTTGCGTTCAGTTGGAGCATCTCCTACCTGTGTCATTTTGGTTTCAACCTAACAATATATACAAGACATACTATCTACTACAATACAAATACATATTTCTTTATTTAATTAATAAATTATTTTTTACAATAATTTTAAACATATTGCATTATATTTAATTGTAAAACATGATAATGTTATATGTTTTGTGCATATGTATGTAATAACAATTTGATAACTAATTATTCTACAAATGCTATACAATAATAAGAATTCATAAATGCCATTTATTTAAAGAGCAATGTTAACATTTGTCTGTAATAACATTAATAAAAACAAACATAAATTGGACCTGACATTATAAGTATCATATGAATAAATTGGAAATATACAGGAAAATGCTATAAAAGGTACTTTAATTTGGAAAGATATCTATAAACAAAAGTTTTGTTGTTACTTAAAATATATGGGTGTAAAATTTAAATAATTTGAAGTATATTTATAATTTAATAATTCACATTTATTGATATAATTATATTTGAGAATAAAATATACTTAATATTTTAGCAATAATAAATTACCTCTATTTTATCTCGAAGCATATGTAAAAATACAGAACATCCAGTTTTTCTATAATAACGTTCGACATGATCACGCCCAAGTCCAGAAAATGTTTTTAAACAAATATAAAGACCATTTTCATTATCCTATAATAATAAAAAATTAATAGAACTAATACAATAGTTCGCATATTGTTAATTATTCACGCTAAAATAATATTAATAACAATTATTTTTTTTATTTTTTCCGATAATTATTTGTATTACATTACAGACATACTATATGAGTAATTGTAAACAGTAAAATGATAAGTTGATTAATATTTAAGAATCAGAATTTGGAAGTAATTATTTAAAACAAATTGTAATTATGTATCTTTTATCAGTTTTTGAAAGTACCTATCCAAATTTAACTTAAAAAAATTTTTCCTAAAACGAATTTTTATTTTTGATTTGTCAATCTAAACTATAAACTGTAGTACATGGTCAATAATCATATATAAAATCAAAAATGCTATCACTATTTATATTTATAAACTACACATTTTAATAAAAATAAAAGCATAACTACATTCGAAAGTATTCAATTTCAACAAAATAATGAAAAATCAAGTTATCTGATATGGGATATATTATTATTAAATATGACAATATCTTTTGGGAATCTGTCATAATTTGAATCCAAATTTGATATAAGATGTATGTGAATGTAACCATTTTAACATCATTATTTTAATTTCTATCTTCATTAATAGTGTATGTACATATCTAATAACCATATTTTAGTTTTAATACACACGAAAATAATTAAATATAGATTGGTTAATTACAGTTGTCATATAGATCAATTTATAAATTCAATTATCCATAGTTATTTTTCAAAATCGATGAATTTAATTAAAGTATATAGATTAATTTTAGTAACAAAACATAATAACTATTTGTTATACTTACTGGTGAATCAAATGAGTAAAGACATTCGTCCTTATACACCCTATCACTGTCTTTTGGAACGCGAGCATCATAATTTTCTAAAATCTGTTTTGCAGCTAAAACGTTATTCATTTTGAGTTTTAGAACTTTACAATAGTATCACTCAAAATGATTACAATGAACGTAAATTTAATAAAATAAAAATTATATTAAAACATTTACATCTAAAAATTATTTATCCTGCATAGAACACCAGGAGAAATGTATTAACAAACATCAAAATGAAATCACAAAAAAAAGAAGACAAACGGATATTTTTATAACCTAAAATAAGTTGAGTTATCATTGAAATGACCCATAAAACAATATCACAAAAATGGTCATTATCTTCTAAACCTTAATCAACCAAATATTTTTATAGCTTACAATTTTACGAAATTACACGGCTAAATAATTACTAAGGTAATTTTTTACTGTAACCACGGTCTTTAATACTGTGTCATAGAATATGCGCCTAATAATAGATGTATAATATATACACTGCGCGCAGATGAATTATATTGAAACCAAAAAATTAAGTACCTAATGATTGGTCATGTGCTTTAAGTTTTCTTTTTCAAAGATGGCTTAAACATTTTTAAGATAAGAAATTATCAGTTGTGTTATCAGAATAATCGTCAGGAAATAAAAACATTCAAGTATTTAAAAAAAGTAACCAATGTGTTTTGCGTAAATGTTAGTTTCAATGTTTTATGTACAATATGAGTGAAATACATTGTTTATATATTGTACATTTATGGATCTAGTTCATTCATAAATATAGAAAATAATTTTATCATCCAAAATATTCTGGTCCCCCGTAATTGGTAAAAACTCACTTAAAATTATACGTCATAAAATGAATTTAATATAAAATTATTAATAAAAATATTATCGACTGAACATTCTAAATTTATTAATTATTCTAATTTAGAAAGTTATGTAGGTCAATTTTATTAATTGGTGTTAATAATTTATCAAGTATGAATTGAAATAATTGATATAAAATATGAGCATCTGCAATTTTAATTTTAAATATAGACTTATATATTTTATTATTAATCTATATGAATATATACTGTCAGTGTTGTATACACAAACACTCATTGACGTCCATCAATGGATAGGTAAAACATTTTAAATTTGTAGTATAGACGTAGTATTAACATTCCTCAAAACTATTTACGTAAATGTTTATATATGAAATAGGTTACATATAAAATATATAATATTTTAATAACTTATTCGTCAATATAATCTTACAAATTTATATAGATTAGTCCCTTCATTAAACTGTGTTCCAATAATGCAACCAAGGAATGTTCAATATATAAAGAATTAAGATTAGAAGCTAGCTAAAATATATTTTTATAAATTCCTACATTATAAGAAAGTAAATTTATCGTCATAGCTTTAAAAAAAAATAGTAATATTCAAACACATATAATCTGGAATAAAATCGAGATTCCTGTTATTTTATTTTTTGATAATAGCAACTTTAACTGAAGAATTTTATAAATGATAAATGCTCTATTACAATTTAAATTAATATTAATCGTTTAAAACTTAATTATAACAGAATTTCAATTTTTATATAAAATATGAGCATTAATACTACAGTATTACATTTAGAAAAAAAATGACTAATGTTTAATTTGTGTATAAGATTAATTTTAATAAATATACTTAATAATTATTTACAAAAATAAAATATAAAACAAACCTGCATAAAAACTAGTTCATTTATTCATTTATTAAAGGAAAACACTTTACCAAATTATTTTTGAACACAAGTAATTAAAACAGCAGAAATTAATATACCATAGAATTGGGTTGATATATCGATATATTCATTGATATGCTAAAGTATATGTTATTGAATAGTAATATAAGCATTGTTTTTTCATAGAAAATTGTACTTATTTATAGTAAATTATTAAATATAGATTGAAAAATAAAACTATTTACTACCTATAGCATTTAAAACAAAATATATTCAATTTTTAGATGTATTTATTATTCATTTTTGTCAAAATTTTTTACAATATATTATATTTTCCATTCACAAAATAATCATTAAGGTTTTTTCTTATATAATTAATTTATGTGGCAATTAAAAATTATTGTATTACTTGGGAAATAAAAACCTAGATTGCTTAAAAATTAAGCAATATTTGTCAAAATGTTGAAAATTTTAATTAAATATTTTTAATTCATACTTGAACTAAAGTAATAGAATCTTAAAGTAATAGACAATCTTAATTCCGTAACAATGACTTTACATAAGCTTCATGTATTTTAACCATAAAGTCTGGATCATTTTTTAATAAGTATTCAAAAGCTTGTAATAACTGATTTTTTGTTAATGGCTCCAATCTATTAGTTTTTGGTTCCAGGTGTCTAGATTCTGTTATTGACATTGCATTTACTGAAGAAGTTACAAGTTCATCTTCAAATTCATCCATTATGAATCGAGTAGGAGGCATTAGTTCATCTGATTCAACTTGTAATTCTAAAGACAAAGATGCACCTAAAACATGTGTTACTTTTTGAAATTAAACTAAAATAATTTTAATATTATTTGTTTATTTAATATATTATAAATGTATACTATATAAGAGCATCGCATCATTTTTTAAACATTATTCTTGATAGGTGTTTAAATGCGAAATATAAAAATGATTAAATAATTTTAATGTTGAATAAAAAATAATCTTATTAAAATAGTTGTATATACTAATATACTACATATAATTTAATTAATGGAATATAAAATATAAATTTACCCATTGCTACATCAGGTTTTTCAGATATATCATTCTGGTTAAAACCAAATTGTTCAATTAATGACGTATTATATGAATTATCGTTATTATCTTTTGGTCGATGATATCCATTACGATTAACATGAGAAGTATTATCGTCAGCTTGTTGATTTAATTGTTTTATTAAACTTCGGGGTTTTATGTTATTGAATGAACATTGCTTAGCAGGTTTAGTCTGCTCAGAAGGTGTCATTCCCAATATATCTGCCCTAGGTGTTGCTGATCTTTGTTGCATTTCAATTTGTTCTACTGTATGAATTGGACTGACCATTAACTTGTGTAACATAGATTCATTTGATCCTGTTTTTAAAGTTGGAGTTTGTGTACTTTGGGTACTTGCATAACTTGATAATGATGGTAATCCATCAGAGAAATTTTTTCCACTTCCAGCCTTTGCAAAAAAATCCATTACACATTGAGGAGGGGCATTTTCCTCTACCTTTTTAGATGGGGTTCCAATTCCTTTTGAACTGGTTTTATTGGCCCTATAAAATTAACATATAAAACAATAAAATATATGTGCACAGTGTATTATAACTAATAATATAAAATACAGAATTTCATAGTAATTAATGTTGAAATAACTTTTTATTGACCATACAGTTTTAGTAAATATTTTATTATTTATATCTAAATTGATAGGAATGAAGTTTGACTAAAGAGAAAAGGTAGATGAAATGAGGAGTAGAATGACAATTGAAGGGGACAAAGTTAAGGAGGTTGAACATTTTTAGTATTTAGGGTTCTTTATACAAAAGAACAGGGGTTTTGACGAGGATGTGAAACATAGGATTTGGTGTAAGTGGATCAAGTAGAGAGAAGTGTCTGATATCTTGTGACATTCCAATGAGGCTGAAAGGTAAGTTCTATAAGAGTGTAGTGAGATAAATTATGTTGTATAGTGAATAAGAAATTAGAGCTGAGAATAGTGTAGCCAAGATGAGTGCTTAGATGGATGAGTAAGGTGACAAGAGATGATAGGATAAGAAATGAATATGTAAGAGGAAATATAAGAGTAGCATCGATTGTGGCTAAGATGAGGGAAAATAGACTTAGTTGATTTTTGGTCATATTATGAGAGAAAACTCTGAATTTTTAGTTTTTTCTAAACTAAGAATAGTTTTGGAATTGAGCATTAAAGGATGAAGAGAAAGACCAAAGAAGTGGTTGAATGTGTTATGAGGACTGCTGTTGTGTATGTGAATAATATGGGAGATTGAGTCAAGTGGAGGTTAAGGACCAAGGTGACTGACCACAAATAGCTAAGAAAAAGAGATTGATAGGAATTAACTTATTTTTTTATTTATGTTCCTAATGTGTATTAATTTAAAATAAGAAATTTTATTATTTAAATTATTTAAATTTTATTATTTTTAAATATTTCCATATTCAAGGAAATATATACGATTAATAATAATGGAACACCTTTATTATGTTATTAGTCTTAAATTTAAGATTTATGTATTATTTAAATTTATTAATTTATCAGTTCAACCTTTTATAAGTCTACAATTAATGTCTATTAAAACATAAAATACTAATAATACGTATAGAAAAATGTATTAATTACTATTTTGTAATATTTACCTATAATCTTCTTGTGCCCGACTGAGCATTGAAACTAAATCGATAGTTTTATTAGAACCAGTTTCTTGTTTGCTAACTTTATCATTTTGTTTTACTATCATATTTTTGATCAATGATTTTAATATATTAGAAATTTTAGCACATTCTTCTTTGTCATAAAACCAAATACCATAAATAGAACCACTATTGTTTCTATATAATAAAAATGGTTCTTGAAGTTGAAGATCTAGGCCATTTTCAATTGGTTCCATCAAATTATTTGTATTTAACCTGTTCATTATCATAATACTATTCAAAGGTTCAGCAGATCGTGTATATACATGCAAAGTCCCTTCTATATTGGTTTTTTGCCATGCATTTGTATCTGCATTAAAAGAATATAATGCAACATGTCCTGCTGTTTGTATAATACTATCAACATATGGATCTACTCTTTGCAAAGCAGACAAATTCATTTTAGCTTCAGAATCCCCGTAACTCATTGTTAATGTTTAAATATTGAAAGATAATACTAAAACGTGTAGATTAAAAAACATTATAATCGTAATAAATATTGATTCATTAAAAAATGATACCCGTACAGTAGATTTTTAAATACGAAGTGTCTGGAATTGAAGAATGTTTTCTTTTTCAATAATGCTCTTTTTATATCATATCCGCGATATTTTGGAAATGATAACATTCATTAAACCATTAAAATCATAAAAACTTTAAAAAATGGTCGACTTATAAACAATATTAAATAAAATAATAATTGGGAGATTTCAAAATAATTAGAAATTAAACAAAATTAAGTCAAAAATAATAAAATGAGACAATCCGTGAAAGCGTTAAAGAACTAACCGAACGATAACTATGAGTAAAAAGTGGGAGTATTGCGAACAGAAAACAAACGAATCCATTACCACTAACATGGTAGCCACAAGGCAAGGATAATTTGATAACAAAAATTCGTTATTTGAGTAGCGTTTTTAGTTGAGTAGTTATAGTTGTTATAATTACTGTTATAAGCGTTACGAGTTGTAGAGTAAAATTTATTTGATGACAAATTGTTCTTCAATAAATTTATTTTGAATAATAATTTACTAAAACCATATTTTATAATTTATACAAAAGTAAATTAAATATTATACAATTTAATACTAACTATTAATGACAATTACATTTCATCCGAGTTAAATTATTATTTTTTAGTCGTTAATCCTAAAATAGGCAGTGTAATTATTATTTGTTTTATAATTATTTACATTTCATATGACAATAATGAATTGTCAAGAAGATTATTATTATGATAGAAAATTGTTTTTCAAAGAACTATCCCAAAGTATTGGTAAGTGCATTATAATAATAATCAATTTTTTTCTTGCTTCAATTGGATTGTATTAAAATTAATAGTGTACCCATGAATTTCTGTATCAATTTTGTATATTTTTATTTAAATTTTTACTGTTCATTATATATTAATAATATGGAGTATTTATTATGAGTATATTCTAATATATCTAATATGTGCCTAATACCTACTATAATATATTAAGATACTTCTTATTTTTAGAAAGGAATAAGTTATCAACAAATATTTTATTTAGTAACTACCTAAATGATTTTAAAGATATTGTCCAACACAATGGATTAATTATAGAAGAAATGAATATAATTTGTCAATTGTTATGCACGGTTGATTTAAGTATGTACCTAAATATTTTATGTAAATAAAATTGACATAGGTAAATATCATTTATAAGCTTTTACTCTTTAGGCATAAAGAATTTTAAACAGATACTTTTAACACTTGTACCAGAAGAACCATCAATTCCATCAGATATTTGTGAAAATCTTATTGTTTTGGCTTTATCAATTTATCGTCAAAATGATAAAAATGAAACAAAAGCTCAATACATTTTATACTGGTTACTTTGTAAATATATATATATAAATATTAAGATTCTTATATTGCTTTAATATCTTTCATCACTTGTTATTTTGTAATTCTTCAAACTAATTTTTTTTTTAATTTGTACAGATGTAGTTGAAGAAAAATTAACTAATATGGATGTAATTGATAAATATTACAAAGTTTTATTTCATCTTTGTGCTTATAGAAATTTGGTAACTCCTTAGTTTATTAAAAACTATATTTTTAAAATATTTATCATTTTGTTTTCAAAATAGAATCAACCGCTTGCTGGTATCCTTTATTTTTTGACAAAATCTGATGACGTACAAAAGTGGATGGTATCATGCTGCAAAATTAATGTTTTTAAATGTCAACCATTTATGGATAAATTAATGACGTAATAATGGATTACCAAAAGACTATTTGTTCATGTTTTATTTCTTATTTATAAATTTTTTTATATAATTTTTAGTTTTTTTGAAAATCCAAATATAGTTTATGAGACACGTCAAAAAGGACAATTTGATAATACTAGTCATTTTTGTAAAGAACTTGCATTTGGTTTACGTAGTGTTAGAAAAGAATTAATGAATATTCATCCTCAATCTACACACTCTCAGCAACTCATAGAATATGTAAAGTTTTGAATGTTGCATATTTTATTTTAATAACTAAATGTGTATATATATTTCCTATTTTAGAGTAAAAATAACTCTGTTAGATTTTACAGTAAAATACAATTTGTCAATATAAAAAACAAATTTGAATTACCAAGGTGAATATATATATTGAAAAAAATTATTAATCATTTATTATATAATAATTTAACGTCAAATTTAAATGTTTTTTCAGCTCTAAAGATTTAGCAAAAGAATTCATGAATCAAAGTATTTCTAATAACAGTTTGTCACTTTTGAGTAGTACTGGTGGTTGGTGTAAATTACTCATGAATACAGATGCAAAATTTAATTTACAACACAGATTTTCAAATAATTTATATCACAATTTAGATCAAAGTAATTAAGTTATATATAAAAACGATTATATTATAATTTTTAATTTATAAAATTGTTTTAGTTTTTTTAAGTAATGAAATCAATTTAACATCTTCAAAAAAAACAAAATTCTTACAAGAAATTTTAGAATTTCAAAAATTTGCTCATCAAGGTTTGACAGCTGTTAATATGTTTATATTTCAATACATGCTATCATGGGATGGTATAGAGAATGCACGAGTGATTTATGAACTCTTTGAATATTTATCATTTACTTCAGAAGACGGTTGTATATTGAAAATATATTTTTAAACTGTAAACTTACTAATGTTTTATTTAGAGTTAAAGAATAAATTCTTAGAAAAAGTATATGCAATATTTATCTCTGGTGATGAATTGATATATAGGATAATAATTAATTCTTTGACCAATCTTCTTTGTAATTTGGTAAGATAAATATTTGTTATATCTGTTACAGAATATTATAGATTTTAATAAGATTATAACCCTTGATTAAATTATTTATTAATGAGCAACACAAAAGTTTTAATTATCTTTTTGTTCTTTTTCGTAAATTAAATTAATGATAATGTTTAATAGTGATCTAAAACTAGTCATAAAAAATGTCTTCAATTCGTATATTTATTATTTTATAATTATATTTTTATTTATAACTGGTATACTAAGAGGGACTAAAACAAAGAATAATTTAAACAGAGTATTAATAAGAAATAATAGATAAAATAAAAGACGCTGATAGAATTTCGACATGAAAATGTAAAAGATTGGGCTGGGCAGGCCATGTGTGGAGAATATGAAATAGAATAAACATTAATGTTACAAAATGGATACTCAAGAGCAAAAAACTATCTAATTATCCAAAACGAAAAATTATCGAGAAAATTAAAAAAGATGTGGATATATTAGAAATGGATATTGGTGAAAAGAAGGCTATTCACAGGAATAGATGTTGAAAAGTGATAGGATGAAAGGCCTAAATAGCTTTTACTAAACTATAAAAGGAACTAGTATTTTTGAAAAATCTAATTAAATGTATTAAAAGTATTTAATTTTGTCTTTATTTGTTATATTATTTTTAAATGGTTATATTCTTTTAAATTTGATTAAATTAATTTATTATTAATAAGTTTAAATTTATCATTTTATTTGTCTACTATCCAAAATTAAAAATTATTTGTGTTAGCACTTGAATTCGAATCAAACCAGAACAAACAAAACTTCTGTATTATTTGGTAAAAAATTAAGGAAAGAAACGGAATTTGAAATTATAAAATGTTTAACACAATTTATATCACATTTGTGTTCAATAAGCATTTACCATTATTCACAAGAAGAACAGTTAAAACATTTAGTTTACACATTTTTTGAAAAAGTAAGTTTTTATCAATAATTGTTAAAACATTATTTATACTTTATTCAAATGAATAACGAGTTATTTGATATATACATTTAATAATTTATTTAAAATGTTTTAATTTTATAATAAAAATTTATTTTAGGTATGTATTTTAGAGAATTTAAAATCAAACATATGGCCTTTGTGGACTATTATGCCACCAAATATTTTTTATAATGGATTGATGTCAGTTAATATATACTGGTTAGATAGATTGGCCAAACTAATGTTGAGGTATATAGTTTTTTTTTTTTTTTGTTACATTTGTAATTTTTTTATATTATACATATTACTTGTTGAGCTGTTATAATTTAAACTAAAAAAAAAATTTAAAACATTATACTTTATTGTAACAAAAAAGTTATAATCCAACTCAATATTAATTTAATTTAAAATCTAATACAATATTTTTAGACATATAAAATATGATACTAGTAGAGTTGAGGAAATAGCGAATACTCCAACAATTTTGGAATCAATAAAAATGTTTAACTTGTACATGGCAGATTTATATAATGCTCTTCAATCAGGCGTGGTAAAAATAATATGTTTACATACTTCTTCATTTATTTATTAATATTTTATTAAAACTATTGATTATTTTGAAGTTGTTTGAAAAACGTGAAGAAGGATTTCTTTTTAATCATTTAAATGAAGATGAAATTAAAAATGATTTAAAAATAGTAAATCTGGACACATGTTTTCAAATAGAAAAACATATTGCATTCGCACCATATTATATGAATGCTGAATATACAGTAGAGGTAAATTTTAATTTTTTATTTAATTATACATTAAATTGGTGGATAAAATAATTCTGTATTATTAAATATTTAAAATTAGTTATTGATTTTAATTTCTCTGTTTTTTATTAAAATTTCTAACCTATTAAACTGTTATCATATAATTACTATTTCATTTATCACAATTTCAACATTTTAATAAAGTTTCTGTTTGAGTAGTTTATCGTTTCAAAAATAACTGAACAACTATGTTAAGTTAAGCTTTAAGTTTTGGTTATTATAATAAATAATAACTAATAATAAAATAATAGAAAGTAGTCAAATTAGATGTATTAATGCAATAGTAATTTTTATTTACTTGTAATCGTTTATTGATTTTTTAAATTATAAATGCTTTACATCAACAAAAGTATTTATAATACAAAGATTTAATTTTAAGCATAATTACTTCAGAACCAGAAACTATACATTTTCATATTTCTCTACAATTAAGGAAAATCAGCGTATTCGATTTTAACTCAAAAATCAAAAAGTGATGGTTTATAGGTCATTAAATGAAATGGCAAAATTCTGCATAGAAAAACAAATGATGAGAATAATTAATTTGCAAGTAGTACAAACATAAGTAGTTCACAATTTCCAATTGGTGTTGGAATATAGTTCAACAAATTAATTTTGTTACATAATATATATGTAAATTATTCGATATTTTTATTTTAAGCAAGATGTATTGTTCACTAAAATATCAATAATTTCTTTTAATTGAAATTTTTAGGATACATTAAATTTACTGATATCAGAGGCTCCAAATTTACATTCACTCCTACTTGCACTAAATGAAAATTTGGAAAACGATTCTGACCATGAATCAGTAACTTATTAAATGGTATTTGATAAACATCTACATTTAAGTACCAATTATTTTTGATACTTTAAAATACAAGTTTATATAAGTTTTTATCTATGATATTTAGTTAGTAAAAATATAATGTGTTTTTTAAATGTTTATTTATTAAATAAAATAATTAAAACACCATTATATATTATATAGTATTTATTAATTATGATTAGGTAAACTATACGTTTAGATGCTGTACAAATAAAAAGAATCAACGAAAATAATTCGTTATTTGCTGAAATTTTTGGTCAAAAATTGTTAAAATACTTGCATCATTTTAAATTTTTGTTTTATATTCAAATATTTTTTTATTTTATATTGTAATAAAATTTTTATAGTAAAACAGTCATTTATTCGATTCTTTTTTTATTTTAAAATTAATTATATTTGAGTATTTTGCAAAAAAAAAATTGTGGTATGTGTACATCAGAATACTTAAAATTTGGTATGAATAATTTCCAATACAAATGTACTGTAAATACAATAAAAATAAACGTAGACACAAATTATTACAATTTTCTTTTAATATTTAAAGATTATTAAATTGACAATATAACAAATGTTTATAAATAATTTTGTGTTGGCCACATCATCAATGTTATAATTTGTGTTCTTCATAGCAGGATTTTGTGCACATAACATAACACCTTAAAATCATTGCATATCATGGATTTTATATAATTACTACATCAAAAGGATATATTTCGATTAATTAAAATTTGTTTATACATAGTTTAATAATATCAAGTATATATTACATATACACTATATTTAGGAATGCTTAATAATCGAATACATTTACATCTTACAAATATTAAAGAATTTGTAAAATTCATTTTACTGATAAATGTATTATGAAATTTATATTAATACACATGGGCACAAATATTTAAAGTTTAATATCGAAATATTGAAAGAGTAAATTCTCCATATTTATTTTACAAAAAAAAAAAATACATTAATAACCAACTGTTGTTATTGAATAAATTCGAATATTTAATAATAAATATACTTTCATAGCTATAAAAAATAATTATTTCGCATATTATTGTTATTAAAAGTATAAACGTGACTTAATTTGAAGTGCAATTTACCTTATTTTGTCAACAATTGTAAATTATGAAATGTATTCGCATTACATATTCTTTTAAATTTTATGGAGAACGAGTATAGTAAATAATATTAAAACTATAAAATTACAATCTTTATTCACTAACTTTAAGTATAAGCTATAAGGAATAATCTACTTTAAGTAAAAATAACAATTTTAATATTTTTATTAGTTTTTCACACAATATTTTTTAATCATCGCCAGAAGCTCCAATAATGGTCAATATATACATAAAAATATTAATTATGTCTACATAGATTGTTAATGCAGCAAATACATATTCTTCGGGAGATATAGAATATTTATGGTCTCCACCGACCATCATTTGGGTGTCATAAATCAAATATAAGGAAAATATTATTGCCCCAGCAGATGCTATTATAAGTGTCATCAATCTTCCTGGGAAAAACATAGCAACAATAGATACAACCATTAACACAATAACAGCAACCATTAAAAAACCCCCCATTACTGTAAAATCTACTTTTGTTTGTAGGGCAAATATTGTAAGAGCAAAACATATTAATGTCGTTAAACCCAGGGCTATAAGTACTTGAAAAGGATAGTAGCGAGAAACAGTAACTCCCAGTAAAAATGATTCAGCAATAGTAAATACAAACAAAAGAATAAAATTTGTAGGACTTTTGCGGCGTAAATTTTCACAACAAGCTAGAGCAATTAAAGTCCCAAAAGTTATAATTATTGCGAGTATACTGAGCATGGGATGCGATTTTATATATAATTTAGTTGGTTCGTGCAAAGTTGCTATTGACACAAAACCTAATGTGATTAATAACTGGCACATGAGAATACTATAGACTTTACTGAAAAGAAAAAAAATATATATATTAGCAAAATTTAATAATTGTATACATTTTTCCCAAATTTATATTTACCTAATAAACTTTTGGCGTATGGATTTATCGCTAAAACCAAAATTATCAGGTGCGTTATAACTGTCATTCTGTGGTACATTAGATGCTCCATAATAAGGCATATTTTGTTGAGGATATGGAGGTGGAGGATTACCACCGCCAGTGGGATAGCCACCACTGGCTGTATAACCACCACTTGGTATGTAACCATCATTAGCTTTTGGGTATGGTGCACCTTGAGGATAAAATCCTGGTGGTGGCGGAGCTAAACAAATAAAAATCAGTAATAACACCTTCAAGTATATGAAAAATATAGCCAACTTTTCTATTTTAACATTTAAAATTTCACTTATAAAGTTGTATTCAAAATTTATATTAATTTTACATAATTAAATATTACCAAAATAATATTCTCTATATTTTAAAAATTTAAAAAAGAATTACTAACCGGCTCCTCCAGATCCGTAAGGAGTCTGCGTTTGTTGCCACGTACTCATTGTAAATGCTGTTTACTTAACAGATAAATAAATCTAGAAAATTAAATTTTTTTAAAGTTAAAAATAATTATTAAATCAGTCAATAATCTGATACAATTTTAAAAATATAATAACATACTTAAATATGTTTAGTTCCATTAAAATTAAAAGTTGTTTGAAAATAAGCCGCTGTTAATAGACAATAGATTAAAATCATAATCATGTTAATTATTATTAGGAAATACGTATTGGGAAAATAATTAATTATAAGTAAACATGTGAAATAAATATTCAAATTAGGTTTAATATGAAATAGAAATTTGTTTAATTTCCATTTTGAAGAAACATATGAATACACAATTTTGTATAACCCTAGATATGTTTATTTATATCAATAATAATTTAAAGAGCCAAGTGATATAAAATTGTAATTAATACATATTTTACCAGGAAAGATAAAGCTATGCAAAATACATACTAAACTAATTATATTAATTTTAAAATAATAAATTAAATATATAAATATTCTAAAAACCAATTATGGATTTTCATTTTTAATAAATTTCAATTTTAACACATTAATAATATATAAAATAATAAGAAAAATTAATTATTAATATATAATTAGATGAACTTGCAAATTACCTAATTCTTAAAAAATTTATGTTTCATATTGACAATTGATTTAATTAAAATTTTAGTAGTAAAAATATAACCTATAATTACAGTTTCAAAAATAAATGTCAACTAATTAAGGAAAATAAACGCCATTTTTTAAAATTTTAATTTGGTATAGATTTTTAAAAGTTGAATATAGCTTCTTATTAATTAAAATTTAAATATAGATAAAACTTCAATTCCTTTTTTAAATTATTGATATATTTTCAAATATTATAAATTACACGCAGTGATATAAAACCTAATTGATTTTACATTTTGTAATTACAAGTTATCTAATAGATGTATATATATATATATAAGAAAATATTCACTATTATAATTTTACAATAGACAATCATTTGTTAACATTTCTTAAATAAAAAACAAATTATAAAAGTATACTATTTTTGAGAAAAACAAATTATATCAATACAATAATTTTACACAATAATATGCAATATTTTAACATAATAACCTTGAACTTGTTATATATATTATAACCATTTCAATCACTTCAAACAATATAGTTTATCCTGTTTTATTTATAACTATGCCAAATATGATTATTAAAGATTTTCGAATGTTACATTATTATGATAGGAATTAAATATGATACGATTATAAGTGGGTAGCAAAAATAATTAACATAATTCAATAGAAAATACAGAATGTCGGAAACTAAGAGAATTAAATATATACATACATAATATATTAAAGGGTTCTGCATATGAAAGTAGGGAAAAAAGATAAATTATGGCTACTTACTTTTAAGATAAATTAAATTGCGTCGAGAAGATATTCGAGTTCCACTTGTATTAAAGGCAATTGCCGAGTATAATACTATATTTTATGACACTAAGCAAAAGGGTAATTTATATTACTCGTTCTCAATATACGAATGCGTATTGACTGATGACGCGTATTATCTTCGTAAAACTTACACCAAAACGAAGAGTAAATCTCCAGCGCCCGTTACAAAATGTAACTATTCTGTACTTTGTTAAACAAAACTCAGTCACGGCGCAAAAATTAAAAATATCAACAAAACACAGCACAAAAACCTCAAGCACAAATTAACTCATGAAAAATTATATTTCCATAAAATTCTTATAGAACATAATAATTAGAATAATCGAGAATATGTGTGAAGAGGTTAATATACCGTGGTATATAAAACATGGTATAACCACTGTTGGGTGAATATTATGACTAATATTATCAAATGAATAAAGGCACGGCTTCAAAAGGTCTGTTATAGGATTTCTGAATGCAGCCGCTTAAAGTAATTTTTAAGTGGTATTTTGTTCACTGTTATAATTGGGGGGACTCATGGAATATTGTGTATTTCAGGTTAGATAAATAAGTGAAAAAATATTTTATCCTTAATAAGAATAAAAAGATAAATAAAATAAGACTATGGCGCCCATTAATTTAGTGATAAAAATATAAACTAAAATATCCTTTCTAAAGGACTAAGTTACAACATAACAGGCAATGATGGAGCCAGACTTTATCTAATAATACTGTAAACCAAAAATAAACTGATAACTCAAGTAAAAATACAGTCCAATTCATATTTCATACAACCAATCACGTTTTTATTGTTATCACATGAAATATAACAGTAACTCATTCTTATCAAATGTCATCGATTTGAAAAAATTAAAAATTGTACCTATTCGAATTAAAAAAAAGAAATTAAAATAGTTAAGACTGTTGACAGCTAAGATGTATCATGTAAGAGGTTTGCAAAATACATAATTTCAACAGTTAACCATAATTTATTGATACAAATATATATTAACAATTCCATTTTAACAGTAAAACAATTTAATGAACTTTTCAAAATACAATAATGAATTATAGGAGTCAATAATACCAATTACCAAAATAATACATTACATTACACGCTATAATGAAATGTAATTTTCAACATACGTATGATAAATTTTGGAAAAAGAATTGATAAAATAACAGATTAAGTAGAGATTAATGTTTATTATTTAAATCAATTGTATAAGCATTTATTACATTAATTATAAGTTCATTTTAATTAAATATTCTTGAATACAAAAAATAAAAATACTCTTGTTTCATTTAAAAAGCGAGTAATTAAATAATATTGATGAACAATAAAACTAAGTTTTTTTCACTATAAACAATACAAATATTTGTATTAAGCAATGTTTTAGCAATTTTATTCAATTTCATATAAGACACTTCATTTAAACATTCATCCATTATATCATAAAATCCCTTTTACATAGAATGTGTAAATTCTTCATAATAATGCATCAACCATTATATAATATTTATTGTAAGTTAGATTTAATATGATATTAACTATATTAAATAATTGTAATTAACGTGTACTTCTAATTTAATAATAAAACCATTTAACACAATTTTTTTATTGCTTTTTTAACAAAATACAATTCAATAAGGATCATGCTAATTTAGGGTTTAAAACTACCTTCTCGTTCAATCCAGTCTTTTTTTAATGATTCTAATTTTTTTCGTTTCCATTCTTTTTGTGCGTTCTTTTTTACAGCAATTGCTTTTTCCTGTGCTTCAACTGACTCATTACCATTCTCTATTACATCTAGTTTTTCAATAAGTTTTTCTCTAGCTAATTTTCTGTTATCGTCTAAACACCGTGATTCATGACATTTAATTACAATACCAGTTGGTTTGTGTTTCAACACGACACAATTAGAATTTTTATTAACTGCTGATCCACCAGGACCACTGCCTTTCACAAACATTTCTTCTAAATCATTTTCATTTATAATAGGCACTTTCGAACGATCTATCGTTTGTTTTCTATTGAATAATGTTAAACTTATTTCTCTAATACTCTTCACACTGTTTGTGTTTAAAGGTAATGTTTTATACAATAATGAAAACATGAGTATGAAGAAAATGTATACACTTTTAAGTTTAAACTATTGATTTTCTTTTTAATAATTCTTGACCTTTCTGTAACAAATAAATAATAACAAATAGTTAAAATAACTAATTGATTTTAAATATAATTTTAATGCAAATAAATATGGTGAAATTATATTTATATCCATATTAGAAATAATGTAACTAATATGTTTAAAATATATTTTTAGAAGAAATGGATTGAACCATACTTAAGTAATTAAATTAGTTACCAATTTTTTTTAAAAAGAAAAGTTTTTAATCTAATTTCAGTATTATAAAACAATTTTAATTACTCAAACACTAATTTTTAATTATACCAATAATTCTTTCAACAATATAAAATATAATAAATATGTGCATTAAAATTAGATTTGTATAAACATATATTTATAGTATTTATTTGTTATAAATATAGTTGCTGTATAATATGGCCTTTCTGATACGATAAATATTTTATATGTACAACTTCCAATGAAAAATCTTTAATACAATACTGGAATGATATATAATTTTTTTTATATTTCTTTAAATTTTTGAAAATCATTCAGCTATTACTTATTTCTAACATAATACAAGGCATAAAAAAGTAGTAGAATGTCCTCTAAGGCGGGCTGCACACTGAAGAAACTAGTTCTAAGAAACCAATTTCATGAAAAGTGAAACTTTTGTTTCATGAAACCATTCAATTAAAAATCAAATAGATGCGTACACTAAGTTTCATTAAACAAAAATTTTGCATAGTTGCGCAACCGCGGTTTCATGAAACTTGTAATTTTGGTTTCAACAGTAAGGTTTTGTCAATAATGGCAGTTTATAATTAATTTAAAAAAATTAAAATTGTAATTTTGTATGTACATGTTTGTTATTTATGTTATATATATATATATATATATAATATTTTAATATAATAATTATGTCGGTAATATATTATACTTCTTTCTTTATTATATGTGGTCCAATGAACTGCATTAAACAGTGAAAAGCAACTTGAGACATTCTATAGAAATTTTGAAATTTATCCTCATCGGCAGTTAATTCCCTTGTAACTACATAGCTACTATGCTGTTTATCTTTTAAAGTTGGATGAATCTTATATCTAAGTTTCCCTTTTTTGTTACAAAGCCACCAATATAACATAAACACATCCTCATCATCAGACGACATTGTTGAAACTATACATTTTTTAGTTTTATCAGTGTATGGCAAATATGAAATTGGTTTCTTTCTAGTTTCATAAAACTAGTTTCTTCAGTGTGCAGGCTGCCTAACTGACATTTTATTAAAAAACAAAATTTAGTAAATTGCAATCTTTACTACTTTTACAAATTCAAAATAAAATCGATAATTGCCATTTGGTCACTTCAATCATAAATAAATATATAATATGACAAATATTGAATATTTTTACATTTTTAAAACGTCAATCATTTATTATGAATCCCTTTTTCTGTCCTTTCCATAAATATACCATTGATATATTATATAATAGAGAATCACAAAATTCAAAAATTATTGTTATTGATAAATGAATTACAACAAACCAATCGTTTCAAATCTACAAAATACAATTTTAACGTTTTAATTTGTTTAAATTGGTAATTAAAACAGTTCCAATCATCCTTAAATATACAACTTTTAAAAACGCTTTACATACCCAATGTATACAAACTTTTAGTCAATTTAATTTATAAGATTCATTAGTTAATATATAGGTAAAATACTTTACATAACAATAAATTTAATGCTTAAAATCATATAAAGTATTAATGTTCGTTATAAAATATTAATAAATATTAAAGTTGAAAATCATGAAAAAATTAAGTCTAAAGAATATATGTTCAAGTTGTAGCTAATCTTATATAGTTTAGAAGATAATAAAGTAAACATGCATAACTATACAAAATGAGTTTTTTGTTTGTCCATGTTTTAAAAATAAATATTAATATAAATAAAATCTCGATTTAATGTTATATTAATTTAATTGCTCATATTAAGTTCAACATTTAAAATATTTGTTTAATTTATAATTATTGAAATATTGTAAACACTTACATCATAAAAAAATTGAATTTCATCAGGTTTTACTAATTCTTTATTGTTCAAAAATTCTTGTTTGATTCGACGTTTATAATAATTTTTGTCAGTAAGTTTTAAACTACAACCATATTTCAATAGTTCTTTATATAATTGTTTAACTTGTAAATGAGTAATGGTCATATCTAAAAAAAGTACTAAATGACTATATGTATGAATTTCAATATCTATAGTAAGGCATACTTAGTAGCTCATTATGTTTTATTTACATTACAAAGTTAAACAATAATTTTAGTGTACGCATCTAATATTTACTAATCATACCTGAATTGACAAATTTTTTCAATTTTTTAAAACATTCGCTTAGCGATTGTTGTTTAATGTTTAAATGTCTAGTCAGGGGTTTTTTGAAGATAATAAATTCGGTTTATATTTAACTTCCAAATTAAAAATAACCGGTTAAAGTAATAACCTAACAAAAACTACACAATAACATAAATGTTAAATATTTTTGTCAAATCACCATAAATGAAAAATAATTCTAGTTCAATTATAATGATAAACGAGAATCAATTTAAACAAAATACGAATACTTGTTTTTCAATTCACCATCAAAATCATAAAACTACGAATTACGGAACTCCAAAATATAAAATGTAGGAATCGGAAAGTAACCCGTACAAGACTCGGATATTTTTAAGGGGATAACACACGATTGATAAGCAAACAAAATCAATGATAAAACAATCGATATTACCAACGTTTAATCATGGGTTTTCTGTATTTAATGTTTGGCTCTACTCATTTCTGTTTTTATTTTTAAAATTGTTAATTATGAAATACAAAATTAAACAAAATTGTGTACACATGTTAAAAATTTTTGCTAAAACAAAATATAAAATAATTGAATAACACCTTATCACGTCAATACTTTATTTATATTAAAATATATATATATCCACATTCATATAGACAAATAACTCCACAACCCTCTCGGAATGATTTTACGTTTATTTGTTATCTTATCATCTTATCAATTAATATGTTGTCTTAATTTTTAGGATCGGACAATTAAAAAGACCAGACTATAACTACTTGTTATATTTATTACTAATAAAAATTATATACGTATTTTAATCATCACGTTACAATCAGAAATGTCTTGGTGGTTCGTTAAAATAAAATGTAAGTTGTATTCGCCTCTTGTATAACAGAACTTATTACCTATAAACATATAGTGATATTTGTCTATATTATAAATTGAATTACCGATTCAGTTTTGTATAATTCATGATTAAAATAAAAAGGTAATCCTGGTTATTAAACTACCTATTGCCCAAAATCTTTTTAAACACGATTTTAAATAATTAAGATAGCAGTTTTTAACATTTTTATAGTATCTGCTGTCTACATATTAATGTAAATTTCCATATGGAATTAATATAACAGGTTTAATTGTAAGCTATTGTAAAAAAGATTGTTAAGGTCAGATATATCTTTTAATTTATACAGTAATTATAAATTATATTTTATATATTAAAATTAAAATAAAGATTAATTTTATTATCATTGGTTTATTTTATTTAAAATTAATTTTTGCCTAATTCTATACATTTTAGGTCCTAGCTAAAAACTTAATTAAGTTATTATAATAAAATTTGAGAAAATCGTTTGTATTAGTTATTTAATGTCTATTTTGATATGCAAATATAGGTTTACATCAATATTTTGATTGTATTAATGGATATACGATAATGTATTTCATTGTTTTTACACATACTGCTTTACAAAGACAAATTTACAGCAACTAAATAATGTCAGTAATATGCGTCATCCATCAAAGTATTAAAAATATAAATTAAGTTATAATATTTGCTTTTAACCACATTTAACATTATAGTTTTCAAACATAAAGATATTATATTAAAATAATTTTAAAAAAATATCTTCTTAGATTAATTTTTTGCTATGATTTATAATCAATTTAAAGAAAATTAATGGTAGTATAATTTGTCTTTTAGATGTATTATAATCTATTAATGATATCTTACTGATTTTCTTTATTATAAATGTATTATGCAATACTTTCATATATATGTATGTATACATATATGTTTACCTATGTCCCATAAGATATTTAAAAAGTAGATATATAATATCTCATATATGTCTTTATTGTATTATTTATATATTCGATTCATTGCGCCATTCATAGATAATCATTAAAATAATAATCACTAACACTTATACTAATAATCTAACAAAATATGAATTAGTTGATGTATAATATAATTGTTAACATTTTAAGGTTAATATTGTATTACTGTAATAGTTGACTTATGTATATATTTTATTTTATTGTTATTTTATTTCAATTAAATCATAAAAATGATTAAATTTTCCAAAACTATTTTAAGTATGTACTAATATAAATACATATATTTATCTTATTCATCCCATAGCATTTATTGAATGTATCAATAGTTATCATTATTATTGTTATTGTTATATATATTATTGTGTTATATTAATGTGTGTTGTGTATTACGTTATATATATATATTTTATATAATACTATAAATTGATTAATTATAATTTATTTATAGAACTAATTAACTATATTATGTTTAAAATCCAGAAATATGTTTATCTACAAATATGGAAAATTTACCATTGACAAGCAATATTCGAAATGATCTCCCTATAAAGCCTTCTACAACTTATCAGGCTGTTAAACAGGTATTTAAATAAAAAATTGAATTAAAGTTGCTTTTTGTAGTGGAATGTGTATGTTGAATTAAAAATTATTTTATTGTTTTACTTTCGTTGTATTTATAAATAAAAATGTATTATTAAAATTTAATCCAAGCAAATGACTAAACTTTATTAAAAATACCTTAAAAGTTAAAAATATTTCTTTAAATTTCACATAAATTTTACTAACTCTTTTGAGGCGTGTCTGATAAATTTAATCAATTTATAAATGAAATGTGTTTTAACACTAAACCATTTTAAATATAGCTTTTGATATATATAACATTATTTTAAAGATTTTATTATCATATATATATATCTGATGCTATATGTTAAAAAAAATTAATTATAAAAATTGATGTTTCTATTGTTTAGATAAAATAAAAATTTTCTTATACTTTTTTATTATTAGATAGTGATAAATTTTTATTATTTATATATAATGAAAAGAAAAAATTTACTTATTTTACCTGGACATTATTTATAATACAAAAATATTTTATTTCTGCTAAAGCTAATTTTTTTATTTTTAAACATTCATAATATTTTTTTCGCTTATCTACTTTTGTCCTATTCCATTGTATTGTTTGAATATATATATTTCATTATGTAATTGTATTATTATTTATTATTTTTAATTAATTTAGTTTTACTATATTATTATTATATATTTCATTAGTTATATAAGTACAAGTTTCTCTTAATATTTTGTCTTTATTTTATTTTATGTTGATAAATTACATAATATAAAACTTTTAAATGAAAAAGTTTAATAAATCTATATATTTGAATACAGTAATTTTTATGTTAATATTATTGTTACTTATAACATAACTTATAATATTACTATTCAATTAGATATCAGGCGGATCTATACCTTGGGTAATTTTTAGGTGGTGGTTATTAGCAAGTAGTTAGTTGAGTATCTATTCAATAACACATTTTCAACATTTATACAATATGACAGTAAGTATCCAAATAATTAACTATTTATTTGTTTTTATACATTACATTTAATATCCACTATAAATAAACACATTAAGCATAATTTAAATTATTTTGTTATATAGGTTAAAAAATTAACCGAGAGAAATGGAGGAATAAGTTCTGATGATGATATGATTGAAATTACAACTTCAGGAACAATGACTGAACATACTTTAAATCAGCGATCCCCAACAAATTTACCAGGTATTATAATTTTGGTTTTCATGCTATAATTTAAAAGCGGTAGAATTAGTCGAAGTGCCAGTGGAAGTATGGAAGATGTTAGGGTATGTAGCGTAAGGTGGTTGAAAGACTTTTAATAGTGTTAGTAGTGGGGGAAATTCCAAACAAATGGAGGAGGAGTGTGATGGTGCCTATATTAATGCGAAAGGGACATACTGGAATGTAAAAATTATAGAGACATAAAGCTATGAGCCATAGTATGAAGATTTGAGAAAAGATTATAGATAAGAAGATAAGAAATGTCACTGTCTAGAAATCAGTTAGATTCCATGCCTGGTAAGTCAATGATTGAACCACTGTTTTGTGTGAGGCAGCTTGTAGAGAAGTATAGGGAGAAGAAGCAAAATCTTTATATGGTGGTTATAGATTTAAAGAAAGTGTATGATAGAGTGCCAAGAGAGGTTTTAAAGTGGGCACTAATGAGAAAAGAAGTCCCAAAAACATATATTAAAGTGGTGGTGGATATGTATGAAAGATGATACACCAGTATGAAAAGTATGTGGAGAAATGGAAGATTTTAAGGTAAGAGTAAGGGTGCACCAAGGATCTGCACTAAGCCCTTACTTGTTCTCGGTTGTAATGGATGAAGTAACAAAAGAAATTAAAAGGGAGGTACCATGGTGTATGCTATTTTCGGATAATATAGCATTGGTAGGAGAAAATAGGGAGGAAGTTAATCAAAGGCTGGATGTGTGGCGATTAGCGTTGGAAGGAAAGGGATTAAGGATAAGTAGAAGTAGAACAAGGTATATAAAGTATGAGTTTGATAAAAGAAAATAAGTCAATGCAGTGAGGGATGTAATGACAATAAACAGGGACGAGGTAAGTGAGGCTGAAAGTTTTAAGTATTTAGGGTCGTTTGTACAACAGAATGGGGGGTTGGACAAGGAGGTAAAACATAGGACTTAGTGTGGTAGATCAAGTGAAGAGAAGGGTCTGGGGTGCTGTGTGATAAGAAGATCCCAATGAAGCTGAAAGGTAAGTTTTATAAAAGTGTAGTGAGACCAGCTATGTTATATAGTTCAGAGTGTTGAGCAGTGGACAAGAAAACAGAGCTGAGAATGAAGGAGAACTGTTATGAAAATGAATATTAAAGAAGAGGAAGAAGAAGTGGGTGGGTATGATCGAGGAAGCTATGAGGACTGCTGGTGTGTGCATGGAGGATATGAAAGATCAGGGTGAATGGAGGTTAAGGACAAAGGTGGTTGACCCCAAAATAGATAAAGGCCAGGAAGATGATGATGATAATGCTATAATTTATATTAAATATACATTGGATACATCACTAATTAATTTTGTTTTATTTATAAACAAATATAATGAAAGGTAACCTTTACTTGATTAAAATTTGTATTAATCACATCATTATTAATAGTAAATTTTATAAATGATACACAGCAATATTTTTTTAGTATAATTATTAATATTTATATATTTATTTATATTTATAATTAAATTTTTTAATCACTAAATTATCCAAAGTTTTCCAATAAAAATGTCATAGGTAATAATAGAGAACAGATATTATATTTATAATGTAATTTTGTGATAAAATATTATTTTTATATTGAAATGTATGAAAATAAATTTTTTATATTATAAATGTTTTCATTCTACTCATGCCATACAACATCACACATCACATATGCTTATTGTAAATAGAGTTATAGATTCTATAGTTTCTAATTAAAACATATAAAAAAAAATATATATATAGATATTTAATACTTTTATCTATTATAATGTTCTTCGAAAAATATGATTTATGATTTTTAATAGTTTTAAAAAATATTTCTTTAGGTATTCCATGTGTATAATTATGATATAAATTCATATATTGATGGTAATTAACAATATTTTACTGAAAATACCACATTTTTATAACTATTAAATAATTATACAAACAATTATAATTATTTATTGCAACATATAATATTAAAACATTGTTATTTATCACGTTTATTATTTTACATATAATAAATATAAGCTCTCTATGTTAAACATGGTATAATATAATTAATAATTAGTTAATTATCAACTTATAAATAAATAAATTATTGGATTATTGTATATTAGTTTACTACCAGTTTTATTCGCCATTCGAACACTAATTTACTAGATATAGATTTATTTGTTATTCACAAAAACTAAGTTATTTGATAAAATTTTGATTCAGATATTCTTTTATATTAATATAAAAAAATAAAATTAATTCAAAATAAATAACTAATTTTATAAGATTTTAATTTTAAGTTTCTTTTATATATTAATATACATACCTTAGTAAGTAATTTCATGATATTTTGGCTTATTGTTAAAATATTAATTTTTAAAGGTATTGATGTCGTATTTGCAGGAACATTAAATTTTGGTAAGTGTCTTAATATATTGGTTAGAAATGCAATATTACAATGATGATTATTTTGTTTGTTATTGAGTACATAATTTGCTTATTAGAATCATAGGTTTTTAAGTTGTAATTGTAATATTTTATTGTATTTGTTTATTAGTTTGCAATTTATTATTTAAATAAATGGAAACAGTAAAATAAAAATTTACATAAAATTACAATTTTAAGTAAATTTATGGTAAAAATATATAACCAACTTTAGTTTGGTCAAAAGACCATTAATTTGAAAAAATAACTAAGAATTATATTTAAAAATAGGTGAGCTTTAAAAGATAAAAAAATTGTATTATCAGTATAAATCGTGCTTTTATTTTCCTAGAAAAATAATATATGTGTTAAGATAACTATTAAATATTTTGAAATATTCCAAGTGCGACAATTTGTATTGTACATTTTAATATAATTATTAAAGTTAAATATAATATTAAAATTAATTATTTAATATTTTAATATAATTCATTACCTTAGACATTTGGTAAATATTTGATTGACTTAAGAGAAGAACATAATACCCACATTTTTTCTTCCCATCTAACAGGAAATATAGCAAAATCACACTATACAATTCTTAAATAATATATAATGACTTAATTGAATTTAAAGTTTAAACATGAATTATTGATTTAAATAATTATTAATTAGATGTATTTCACTTAAAAATTAAATTTTTTTATAAAAAAAACAATCAGGCCAACAGATAACGTTTTTATCCTAAAAGTTTTTAAAATGTTAAAAGCTTTAAATTCAAGAAAAATATTACAATTTAATAACTGCATAGTATGATTTTGTTATATTACCTGTTAAAAAGAAACAGCAAATGAGATAATATTATATAACTATAATATTCTCTTAATATACAATCAATTCTAGGGAAAATTAATTTGTTAATATAATGCAACATAGTACTAATGTTATTTTGAATTTTAATATGAAAATAGTATTCATTACGCAAATATTTCAATTAAATAATACAAACTATCTGAAGTACATCAGATAAGCAAATAATGTTATTTATAAGTTGTAAAACTGGGTTGACAGAATAATTGCTAACCTAAAAGTAAATATGTTAATATTTTGTTTGCTTTGTAGATTAGAAGCATATTTACTTTATTGAAATGTAATCAAAATTGTGTAATTATTAAATTTTATTTTGAATACTTTAAATGTTTCTACAAGGTAAGGGTTTAAGGTACATCAATTTTTGCAGTGTAAAAATATATTCTTTTAAAAATATTTGGATTTATTATGTTTTTTCCTTTAAAGTATTTAAATACTTGCATTTAATTATTTTGTTTACTATATACAAAACCACTAATCTGACTGTATATCTTTTTTTGAAAAATATTACATTTAGTATTAATATTTATTAATAAACTCTTACAGGATCAAATGAAACTGAAGATATTCCTGGAATTGGCCAATATGAAGATTTCCATACAATTGATTGGCAGCGAGATATTGCGAGAGATCGGATGAGACATAGATATATACTGAAACACAAACATAATTCACTTATTGATCTGGTAAAATAATAACATTTTAAAATACAATTTTTTAAATTAAATTAAATGTTTTAATTCGTATTTAGATAAAATCAGCTCATGATGCATGGTCAGGATGGTTATGTGTTCTATTAGTAGGACTTGTTACTGGAACTGTTGCTGCTATAATTGACATAGGAACATCATGGATGTCCGATTTGAAATTTGGGATTTGTCCTCAAGCATTTTGGTTAAACATGGAACAGTGTTGTTGGTCATCAAACGAAACTTCATTTGAATTAGATAAAGGAAACTGTTCACAGGTAAATACTTTTAGAAACATTATATTCATAAATATTTACTCAAAGAAATATTATATTATTGAAAAACTGACTATTCAAATGAAGTGAAAACATTTCATGTTTTAATATTAATATTTTATTTTAGTGGTTCTATTGGTCTGAATTAATAACTTCTTCACATTATGGAACATTGGCCTATATTATATCATATTTATTTTATATTTCTTGGGCATTATTATTTGCCGCCCTTGCTGCTGGATTAGTCAGAATGTTTGCTCCTTATGCATGTGGTTCTGGTGTTCCAGAAGTAAAATTTACTGAAAATTATATATATAATAATAATATTTGTTAGAACTTCATTATAAAACTTAAATTTAATTAATTTTACAGATAAAAACAATTTTAAGTGGTTTTATAATTAGGGGCTACTTAGGCAAGTGGACTTTACTAATAAAATCAGTTGGAATAATGATGTGTGTTTCGGCTGGCCTTAGTTTGGGAAAAGAAGGGCCTATGGTACATATTGCTTCTTGTATTGGTAAGTAAAATATTGAAAATATAATGAGAAGAAAAAATAATTAATGTATAATTAAATTTTTCTGTCGTAGGTAATATTTTATCATACTTGTTTCCCAAGTATGGTCGTAATGAAGCTAAAAAGAGAGAAATATTATCAGCAGCAGCAGCAGCTGGAGTTTCTGTTGCTTTTGGGGCTCCTATTGGTGGAGTTCTTTTTAGTTTAGAAGAAGTATTATATTAATTTAATATTATTTATTATTTCGACAAAACTTTTTATTATGGAATTTTTATTTTAAGGTTAGCTATTATTTCCCATTGAAAACGTTATGGCGTTCATTCTTTTGTGCACTTGTAGCTGCATTTGTGCTTAGTTCAATTAATCCATTTGGCAATGAACATTCTGTAATGTTTTATGTTGAATATCATAGGCCATGGATGTTTTTTGAACTTATACCATTTATTGGACTGGGAATTATTGGAGTATTCACAAATTAATTATTTATAATAGAACTAATTTTATAAAATACTTATTACATTTAGGGAGTAATTGCAACAATTTTCATCAAATGCAATATTAGATGGTGTCGTTTTCGCAAAACATCTATTCTTGGACAATATCCCGTAATAGAAGTATTATTACTTACAGCTGTAACTGCAATACTTTCATATCCTAATCCATACACACGTATGGGAACTAGTCAATTAATTTACCTTTTATTTAGCCAATGTGATGTGTCTAGTAATGATGGTTTATGGTGAGGGTTATAATTGCTTATTATTACGTATTTATTATAAATATTAAAATGTATTAATATATTTAGCGATTATACAACCGAAAAAGCAAATATAGCTGGACCAGGTGTTTACAAAGCTATGTTACTTCTATCAATGGCATTTATTTTAAAACTTGTCACTACAATATTTACATTTGGTATTAAGGTATAATGCAATTAAACAATTTTATTGTTATTACTAAAAAGTGGTTCATTTAGATATAAATATATTATATATAATATTTTTTACAGGTACCTTGTGGATTATTCATCCCAAGTTTGGCCATGGGGGGAATTACTGGACGTATTGTTGGCATTTTTATGCAACAATTAGCTGCTAAACAACCACATTTATGGTTTTTTGATAATAGTTGTGGATTACCAGGTCAAGAAGATTGTATTACTCCTGGATTATATGCCATGGTAGGTGCTGCTGCTGTTTTAGGGGGAGTAACTCGAATGACTGGTAATAATATTAATTATTCAATAATATCGTTACTTAAATAGAAGGTATAAAAAATAATATTAAACATATTAGTATCACTGGTGGTTATCATGTTTGAATTGACTGGTGGTGTGAGGTACATAGTTCCACTTATGGCAGCTGTCATGGCCAGCAAATGGGTTGGTGATGCACTGGGCAAAGAAGGCATGTATGATGCTCATATTCAATTGAATGGTTACCCCTTTTTGGATAGTAAAGAAGATATTGTGCATACAGCTTTGGCAGCTGATGTCATGCAACCTCGGTTGGTAATAATAATACTATAGTATAGACTATGTTATTAATTTATATAAATTACTAATTAACTAAAATAATGTTTATAAAATATACTTTAATATAGTCGAGCTGAAAATTTAAATGTCCTAACACAGTCTTCAATGTCACTGGAAGATACTGAAATATTATTAAAAGAAACTGAGCATAATGGATTTCCTGTTGTAGTATCACGAGAATCCCAATATCTTGTTGGTTATGTTTTACGTAGGGATTTACAATTGGCAATCGGTATAATTAAACAAAAATTTTTATGAATACTTATTTTATAAATGATAAACTACATACTTAACAATAATTTCAGAAAATGCAAAAAGAACTATTGATGGACTTTTACAGGAATCTCTAGTTCTATTTACCGATGTGACCCAACATATAGTGCCAACGCCCTTAAAATTAAAAAAAATTCTTGATATGGCTCCTATTACAATTACTGATCAAACACCCATGGAAACTGTAGTTGATATGTTCAGAAAATTAGGTCTTCGACAAACATTAGTTACACATAACGGGTTTGTAATTTAATAGGTATTTATTCATCATATAATATTAACATATTATTTACATTATATTGCAGAAGACTTCTTGGAGTAATTACGAAGAAAGATATTTTACGTTATATTAAACAAGTAGATAATGAAGATCCTAGCTCTGTACTTTTTCATTAAGTATTCCCTGATAACCCTTATGAATTTGATAACCATAATTATTTAGCTCAATTTTATCATAATTGTATTATTCTTTAAATACAATTTTAGAAATATGTATCATGATAGTAGTTTCTTAGAAATGTATAATTACTATTTAGTAACATTTTTGGAAAATACTCATGAATAAACATTCAATTAAATAGTAAATATATTAAACTACGTAGTTAATTATAGATATCCAAGTTACATTTTAAAATTTGTTGATTTGTTTATAGATTGTTATATTTAATAATAACCAAAAATATATTGTAAAATATAAAATTTAACATTAATTTAACAATTATACATTAACTATATAATTATTAATTACTAAGATAGTTATTATATGTTGAGTAAAATATTTTTATTTTATTTACTTATTTTTAGATTATTTACCTGATTGGTTTTGTCTGTATACTTTAGAAAAATTTTTATTTCTTTTATAGAAATTGAATTTAAATTTAATGTTTAACTTTAGCATCAAAAACGTTATTAAAGTTTTTACAATTCTACAGTGTATTAAATGTATATCAATTGACATAATATGTAAGACATTAAAGCAAATTAAACACATAAATACAAGACTATAAAAATGACTATTCTGTTTGTTCCTCTATCCACCATCATTATTTAATACGTGACAGAAAAAACACATTTTTGTAAATCAAACATTAAGTTTTTATCAAAAATTTGAGTTACAATCCCTTAAAAAAACTAATTATTTTTTCACAGTATATTATAGTAGTTAAATATTATGAACAATTCATTTTGTAATTAATTTTTAAATTAAATTGTTAAACTACATTAATTTAGATTTATATTTTATAACACAATATATATTTAACAGTCTATGTATAAATTTTGTTAGTCAATGTTTTTAAATTAATGCTTACACAATATAAATAATTTTTCATCAAAAATTTGTTTATTTTTAAGTAATTAATAATCAATTATACTTTAAATAATTATTACATAATATGATCTTAGAATATATTACTGTTTTTGTGTATATAAAACAATATTACAACATTCTATCTTTTGTAAGTAATGATTTATTTATGTTCAGTATTTTTTTTATCTATGTATAAAATGTACAATAATTTAATTTTAAAATATGGCCAAATGTCAAGTAATTAATCAATTTGTAATAATTATATTATGTTATGAGAAAAAAATGTAATTTTAAAATTTTTCAAATATATTTTATTATAAAACTTAATATACTTTAATTTCTAATTTACTAGAATTTTATTCCCAAAATTAGCATATGAAGCTTATTATAAAAATGTCAATACTATACTATATGAATATATGTACATTATTGTATTATTCTGTTACTTTTTAATTATAATATTTATCAAATATTAAATATACGTAATTTGATTTATATTTTCAAAAAATCATTGACATACATATATATTTTTGCTTTTATTCATCATAATATGCGTTACAAAATTACATAAGATATTTCTCATCAATCATAAAATGAGAATCAGAAATTATAATACTCTTAAAGAAAATCTCTTATTTCCACAATTCTATTTCTTCTTTATTATTGTTTTAAATTGGGAGAAATTTTGGGCATATTTACATTATATTTTATCAATTACAATATTTCTTCCTTAAAATTGTCAGTTTTAGATTTTAAAAACATACATTAAATTAACTCTCTTATTAACTATTTTTTCATTATTTACAATGTTGTCTACTACATTTATAATACTATGGTCAAAGTTTTAACTACCAATATTTTTATTTCATTTTTTCTTATATTTCATTATTTTTACTATTCACACATTTCCTCCGGTCATAATGTATTATTTGATGGATTAATTTTTGAAAATTATTTCAATTTTTATTTAGTCTTTACTGGTTAATACATTTTTAAAACTTCTGTAGGATATCTTCTCTTTTTATTTCAAGTTTTTAAATAATATTCCTTCATTGGCCTAATAATTTAATTCTAGAAGCCCTTCCATCACAAAATCTCTTGATTCCAAATTATTTATCATAGTGTCACCTTCTCAATCTTGTCTTTCATCATTTTTTTTCACCACTCTTGTTTTAATATTACATTTTGATAAGCATATTAATATGAGTATATTTTTAGCTTCTAATTACAATATGTTTACTATTCCCTACCCAATAACAATTCCCTCCTTCGTATAATTAATATTTAATTATATTAAGTAATCTATTAACATATAATATTTACATACATATTAATGTATAATAAAATATCAATATCTAATATATACATTGTTTCAACACAGTATTTACTACGAATTATAAAACAACCTGTATTATCTATAAACCTCCAGAACTGGCTGTTTTTATCATTGATGTGTTTTATCAATTACAATTCAAGATTGTATAGCAGAGAATAGAATGTATATATGTACAATATTACTCTATGGATTGCAAAAAACAATTATATATGAAATATCAACTGTACATCAATATTCAATAATTAATCCGTTATACCACAGATACATCAATATTATATATGTGATTATAACATACTAATCTTTAGTAATAAATTAATTTTATTTTTAACTTAAAACTTCATTTTAAACATTTTAAACTATATCATATATTTTTATTTATTTTAATATAATATTCCGACATATAATTTTATATTAACCTTTATATTTTTTTATTTATAATCAAAGGAAATAATTTTTGTTTCGATTTATAAGTAAATATAAAATAATAATTATAAATTTAAAATGTTACCTAGAGGAAAAAACAACTATTCCTGGGAATTAAACTCAGGAACTCAAGATAGTGAAGTAAGATTAAATTTATTAGTTTACTAAGTATATTTGTATTTGTAAATATTGATTAAAATTACATTATTAAATTCTTAAGTATATTTGTGCAGTATATATAGTGTAGTATACCATAATATACTACATCGTTTTAACTAATAATTTATTTATTTATCACTCATAAAAATCATTTATTTTATTTTTCATTAACATTTGTTGTAATTTATTGATTGAATTAGCCATTGCTAGAAAAGGATACCGATGATCCAGATAATGTATTATTTACATCTCGTCCAAGTACATCAACATTTGTGGCTGATATGCTTAGTTCACAAACTCATAAGATGAATAATCAACACAATCAACTTGATCTTATATCAAAATCAGTAAAAACTTTGAAAAATGTTTCAGAAGATATTAGTGTTGAGTTGGATCAACAGAATATGTAAGGAAATTATTTCTTATAGAGTTCATCATAATTTATTAGTTTATTACCATTATAGTAAAAAATTAGCAAACAAAATTACATTAAAAAAAAAATGTAAGTCAAGTAGACCTTTATATTTAATCATAAGCAAAACTGTTATCTACCTAATATATATTAATATTTTGAATACCATAATATAATTAATTATTTTTAACTTACCAGAAATTTGAATATTAACTTGTAGCCTAATTTTGCATTTAAATTTGTACAAATTAATACAGTTCAAATTATAATAAGTATACCATGCATATGGTGTTTATTATTTATAGATTTTAATCATTTAATATTTATAATTGTTCAATTTATTATTTTAGAATGCTTGAAAATTTAAGCAGTGAATTAGACAAAACAGAATCAAGATTAGACATGGTATCAAAAAAAGTGGCACAAGTTCTTCAATTATCTGATGGTAATATTAATAAATTTAATTTGATTTAAAACAAATCTAAGTAAATAATTCAAAACAATATAAATAAAATACTTTAGTATATAGTTAAATTCATTATTTAAACATTTAATACTATATTGGTAGGTAATTGAAAAAAAGTTGATTATACATTAACTCTAGAAAATATAAATCCATAATTAGATATCCCATAAATAGCTAGTCAAAATTATGTTGATATTATTTGTTTTATTTCTAATTACTCATCAAATAATAAAAATAATTTAATTGCTTTAGTGTTGTTAATCTAAAATTTGTTTACTTTATCCCAATTTTTATTTATGACAATATGATAGAATAATAATACAACTAATAGAATATCTAAAATGTTTTAAAATTGGATAATTTATATATTATTGAAATACTTTTTTGTTTTTCAATATTAAACAATGTTATAATGTTAACTCATAAATACATTAGTATTTTCTTTTATAATACAAATTTATTTTAATTTGATAATTATAATAATATAATTAATGTTTCAGATAGAAGACAATGGATGGCAATTGGCATTTTAGTGGGCATTATTTTAATAACTATAATTCTTTTAATTATTTTGTAAGTTGTGTAAATGTTATATACACTTAGTAAGGTATTCTTGACATGAACTGAATGTTCAAAATATGAAATTTATAATTGTTGTAATATTGAACGACGATTTGTAATTTAAATAAGAATTTTAATTTCGTGAAAAGAATAGTTTAAGTGACATATATATGTCCAAACATTATATTTAGCAAGAGACTGATTTTATTTGTTGTTAAATATATTTACAAATATAATAATGATATAATACTGTTATGTGAATTTTTGTATTTAAAAATCTGGTGTAAATAAAATGATCAAATTTACATTTAATTAGTATTTTTTATCTTTGAAATTTAATTTTATTGATACAAAATTATTTTTATATTTTATACTACAGGTTCTTAATTATTTTTGAACATAAACCTTTTCAAGATATAAAACACAGTTATTAACTTTACAAAATAAATAATTGTTATTTTAGATTTTGAACAAATCGAAAAATGTATTAATTGTATAAAGATGTTTTTTATTTACTTTATCTTTAAAACATGTTTCATATAAAAGTATATCAATTTCTAGGGGTATATCACTTTTGGTAAAAAATGTTGTCTACTTTATATATTTTCAATTTTCTCAATAATTTTTTTGTTAGGGAAAAAAAGACTAACCCAAATAATTACAAAAATAATATAAAATTGACAAGGCATATGATTTTTACCAAACCAAATTTCTTTTTTTTGTTCTAATTTCAAAAATAATTTTTCGAAAATATCCGATTATTCATTCATTATTTATTTATAATAATATAATACATATATAACTTTTTAATAATTTGAAATTAAATATAATATTTTAAAAATTGAAATAATTTAAAAAATTTTTTTCATATTTAAAAATAAGTAATATTTTTAATTTTATGACAATCTGAAAATTTATTACAAAATTTACCATATAATATTCAGTTTATTATAATTATATAATATTATTCAGTGATACATAAGCCCTATTATACACAATAGATTGGTCACAAGCAATAATAGTATTCTTTTATTAATTTATATATTATTAATGTCTTGCAGGATTGTGCTAATGCATAATCAACTGACCAGTTGCTACAACCATTCAGGTAAGAATATATATTTGGATGGACATTTTTATATAATAAATAATTCTCAATAAAATTGAGTTATTGGTATCCAGCCAATGATATCTAATACTTCTTATAGACCATATTTATCTATAGATCCCTCTTTCATGGACTACCAGTTAAGAACTCTTGTTTTATATTACCTTTATTTACTTAATAGAGTAATAAAATATTAATGTTTAACGGGATTTATAATGGTTTTGAGATAAATGAATTGAATTAATTACTATATATATATATATATATATATATATACATATACATTTAATACATTTAACAAAAATAATACATTTTGTTTTGTTAACTTGTACATTTATTGAAAAATGTACATTCTAGCTATTATTTTAATAAGTGAAGCATTCATTCGTATTCAATTTAAATAAGAAATATTTTATTCAATGTATATAATTAAAAATATAGGTATAGTTCAAAATCTGAATCAGTTAACTCTAATAAAGTTTTAAAAAATTTTAATTGTATACTGTACACGCAATAGAAATAAAGATTTTTAAATGTTTTAATTAATATACATGTTTATTATCATTATTATATTTAAATGAAATTAATTCGTTAACAAATAAATATAGAGGTTATATTTTTAATTTATGAAAATAAAGCTAAACATTATTGTATACTTGACGCAATGAAAAATATTGAATTCACTAACATAATTTTATATATTCAAGTAAAAAAACAAATTATAATATAATGAAATATTATTGTACTTAATATTCATAATAGGCAATAAGTTTTAAAAAACTAATTTTTCATTGTGCACTGCATAAAAAAATAAGCCATTATTATTGTACATATAGCGCTATTCCGTATAGCGAATGAAAAATCAATTGTTTATCAAATAGTTAATCAGTCAAACACTTTGTACAACAAACATCAATCTAAAGCATTTTTTTTAAATTGTTTATATAGTTAAAAAATCTATTTAAATACATACTTTAAAAGTCTGTTTTTGATTGGTGATTTAGAATTTTGATATTTATATTCATATCATTGGCATTTATTCATAACTACAATAGACGTTTTGATCTCTTGATTGAAAAACTAATAACTTTATATATTGTATTTTAAGAATTAAATTCAAATTAAAACTTGTTGGATATATACATGTATTTTTTAAGATTTTTGAAGACAAAAAACAAAAATATTGTGTAGCACGATACTTCAATAATTATAACTATTATAGATCTGTAATAGATAAAAACTATACATAGATCAATTTCATTCATCGAATTACTTTTAATTTTTAGGTTAAGTAAAGTATATGAAAATGTTTAAAATAGTGAATTACAGAAAGTATGAAAAATAGAAATACCTAGTTATACCCTTAAAATAAATCATGTTATACAAAATAGGTATATTTCGTAGTTCTAGTCAAATTTAAAATACGAATACCTTGGTATCTTCGTTATTAATGAAAATTTAATACAGCAAACTTTGACTTCTTAATTGTGTTTTGAGGATAAAATCAAATAATTATTAATTAGTATAATTGTATACAAATATTTACAACCTATAAAACAATTTTTTTTTTAATACTTATTGATTATTAAACAGATCTTTGAGGTCGGCCATCTTGGTCCTCAACCTCTACTTGACTCAATCTCCCACATCATTCACGCACACACCAGCAGTCTTCATATCTTCCTCAATCATATTCACCCACTTTTTCTTTGGTCTTCCTCTTCCTCTTCTTTCTTCAATATTCATTTCTATAACAGTTCTTACTACTTCTGACTCTTCTCTTCTCATAACATGCCCTAACCATCTTAGTCTATTCTCTTTCATCTTATCCACTATCGACGCTACTCCTATAATTCCCCTCACATATTCAGTTCTTATCCTATTTTTCCTTATCACCCCACTCATCAATCTAAGCATTCTCATTTCTGCTACCCTCATTCTCAGCTCTATTTTCTTGTCCACTGCTCAACACTCTGAACTATATAACATAGCTGGTCTCACTACACTTTTATAAAACTTACCTTTCAGCCTCATTGGGATCTTCTTATCGCACAGCACCCCAGACGCTTCTCTCCACTTGATCTACCACACTAAGTCCTATGTTTTACTTCCTTGTCCAACCCCCCGTTCTGTTGTACAAATGACCCTAAATACTTAAAACTTTCAGCCTCACTTACCTCGTCCCTGTTTATTGTCATTACATCCCTCGCTGCATCGACTTGTTCTCTTTTACCAAACTCATACTCGATATCCTCAATCCTACTTCTACTTATCCTTAATTCCTTTCCTTTCAGCGCTAATCGCCACACATCCAGCCTTTGATTAACTTCCTCCCTATTTTCTCCTACCAACACTATATTATCCGAAAATAGCATACACCATGGTACCTCCCTTTTAATTTCTTTTGTTACTTCATCCATTACAACCGAGAACAAGTAAGGGCTTAGTGCAGATCCTTGGTGCACCCTTACTCTTACCTTAAAATCTTCCATTTTTCCACATACACTTTTAACACTGGTACACACTCCTTCGTACATATTCTCTACCACATTAATATATGTTTTTGGGACTTCTTTTCTCATTAGCGCCCACTTTAAAACGTCTCTCGGCACCCTGTCATACGCTTTCTCTAAATCTATAATTACCATACAAAGATTTTGCTTCTTCTCCCCATACTTCTCCACAAGCTGCCTCACACAAAACAGTGGTTCCATAGTCGACTTCCCTTTTTTTTCTTTTTTTTTTAACACGTTATCGGCAATACCCTCACTGGCCCGGAAAGCCTAAAGGCAGTACTTCGGACCAGTGAATCGCCATCGTTTACTGAAAAATTCAAATAAAGTTTTACAAAAACGATTATCCTTAAGGATAGACGGGAAACGCGAGCTATCCCCACGTTGTTTTACCCCGCCCCCCGTACATCGAATCTAATTCATAATAATCTTTAAGAGCTATCACTTCTTAAAAACTATCACTTGAATGGTGCGCTGCGACAGGACAATACCGTGCCACGGAGCAACCATTTACATCATCCGTGCGAATTAAAAAAAAAGAATACAAAATAATCTTTCTTCCCCTGTTTAGCGGCTTAGCTGCCACCTCCCCGAGGTTATAACTTAAAAATATCAGAGTGTAAAAATATCATATCTCGACATGGTACTTGATCCAAAACTTAGATGGGTGTTCCATTACCATTACGCTCTTTCTGTGATCTCAAAATGGGCAAACTTTTTACGTTCCTTGGTTGACACTGGATGGGGCTCTCATCCGTCTTCTCTGCTATTAATTTTTAAATCTGTGTTTGGGCTAAATCTGACTATGGATCCTTTTTCTTTTCTTCCGCTCCTCAAACCCACAGGAAAAAACTAAACTCAATCCTAGCTGCGTGTCTTCGTTCAGTGATTGGGGCGTTAAGGTCTACTTCTTTAATTTATTTGGAAGTAGAATGTTGCTGTCTTCCGGTAGAGATAAAAAATAAACGGCTAGCGAGTAAATTTCTTCTCAAATCTTTGTCCGATCCAACTTCCTCCATCTTTAATCTATTTTATAACATAGGTATTTCCTGGCGATATGTTTCTAAATCCCTTCCTATTCTAGCTTCGATCAGTCTTTCCCTGTCCAATTTTTCTTCTTATATTATGCGTCCAAAAAAAAACGTCTTTTGTTGTATGAAACTCCATTTATGTCATTGTTATCTGTTCCTAATGTTGTCATCGATCCTTATTACCTAGGTTATCCTTATAGTTTCTTAGTTAATATGTCACCTTATTAAGGTAAATTACCTTTTTCGTACCTATATAACAGAGCAATTTCCAGATTTTTGTTTAGTTTTCACTGATGACTCAGTTTCAAAAAACTCCGCTGGCTTCTCTGTGTTTATTCCTGACTACTTTATCTCTTTTTCAGATTCCCTTCTCCGTTTTTCCTCTTTTTTTCTGCAGAAGGATATACTGTACTTCAAGCTCTACACCTTATTCAAAATCTTCCTCTGAAAAAGTACTTAATTGTCTCTAATTCTCAATCTATTCTATATTCAATCATGACAAATTCTTTCAAATCACATATCTCTCCTCTATCACTTCGTATTCGCTCACACGTTACATATTTGGAAAGTCATGCTTTTATTATAATTTTTTTATGGAGTCCAAGTGACATGGGAATTGAGGGAAATTAAATAGCAGATTCCTTCGCTAAAGCTACTCAACATTTTCATTTCACAAATTTACTAAATAAAATACCCTTTACTGACTTTTTACCACATTTACACATTACTATTTTAAATGATTGGAAGGCCGAATGGTCGTCACATAAAACTTCTGGGAAATAGTACAAATCAGTTGTCCCTGAAATCCCTCGTCTCCCTTGGTTCCTTAATTCCAATCTCTCTTGATCGCACATTATCTCGTTTACTAGATTAAAATTAGGCCACAACCTTCTACCAGCTCACTCTTTTTATTTAGGTTTCAATTCATCTCCTCTCTGTCCACGTCATTCATCAACCGATTTTTGCGACTTCTCGCACCTTCTTTTCCATTGCTCTAGTCTCTCTTCGGATAGAATCAATCTTTTTCAATTCCTTCTTAAAAATAATATAGCACTATATCCTTATAATATCCTTAACAACTTCAATCCTTCAGTTATCCTTAAAATAATTCATTTCTTTTATTCATCGGGTTTTTCGTTATAACGTTGTAAATATACTATGTTAAATGTTAAGCTGAAATGTGTATTACAAAGCTTAAAAATTAAAAAAATTAAAAAAATTTCTTTATAAATTTTTGATATATTTATATTATTTTGAATATTTCTTTTTTTTTACAAACAAAATTTGTGTTATTTAACATAATAAGAATATAAGGTTTTTGTTTAGCAATTAGACATTATTTAGAAAATTTGAAGAAAGTAGCCACCCATTGATGGTACTTCCAACGAATATAACGATTATTAATTAATTCAAAGAGTGAAAAAATAATTACGAGTTACTAATACTTATATTATAAAATATTAAGATTATAAAACTGACGGTTATCACTAGTATACTACATAACCAGTAGATAAAAGTTGATAAAGGCATGTGCTCGTGATTTGAAGATAGTATTTTATTTATTTTCAGTTTATATTTGAATTTATGTGTGTCGAGTTATATATATTTATTATTTATATCTTTCTATAGTTTTCTATTTATTAAAATTGATAAATTTAAAGAAATGAATAAATTAGTTAAGACGGTTTACGTGTCTGCTGCTGTAAATAATACACCAAATTGTTTGGATTGGGGCTTAAATGGATTGGTTATTTATGGTTCGTCTAATGCTATACATTTATATGATCCTCAAATAATGGTAACATATTAAATGAATAGTAGTAATAGCTTTACATTTTTATTAATAAATCCCATGATTAATTTCAGAATGAAAGTGATGGACGAATTATATCTTCATTTGTTGGTCATACAATGCGAGTGAATAGTGTGAAATGGGTACGAAATATAGATACCAATTGCCAGCAACATGATTTTATTTCTTGTTCCACTGATAATACAGCTATAATATGGCAAGATGTTCAACCTACAGGGTTATATAAAACTTATGAAAAACTTATTGGTAAATGTTATCATTATTATTATTTAACATTATAAATTATATGAAACTAGTTTGTTCGTTAAAGTTAAAAAAAAAATGGCGGTGATACATAAAAATTGAGAATAAATTAAATTTTACATCATTTTTGCTTTCAATTGTATTATATATATATATATATATATTATATTTATTGTTACTTACATTTTTCCATTTTTGGAATTATGGATATTAACTTAATTAACATTATAATATGTATATGTTATCGAGGTAAAAATGTCATATATACCAGTTAAATTATTAAATATGTTTATCTTCAACTTTAATAAAATAAATAATAGTATTCTATTATTTATTATATTTGTATTCAACTAATAAAATATTAAAATTTTTGTGGAAATTAATGTTCAATTAATAATAAATTTATGGATTTTAATGAAAAATATTAAATATATGTATAATTATTTTTGGTATTTAGTTCTAACAAGACTAATTAATTATATTGGTAATTTTTATATAAGAATAATATGTTTAGGACATACTGATGTTGTTACAATTAATGATGCCTTAAGACTTGTAAATCAGACACTTTATATTATTACTGCTGCTGGTGATTGTACTGCTAAATTTTGGATTAAATCAAAAAATGAAAGCAAGTTTTTATTATTTACCTAATATTAAGTAATATCCTATTTGAATATAGTTTCTTTATTTTAAATATAATTCGAATTAAATCAAATTAGTAAATAAAAATTGTTATAAAATATATTATTTATTTTCAGACGTGTCACAATGTTTTCAAACTATTAATTTTGATAATTTAATATGTTTGTCTCTTAAAATTACTATTTTATCCCATACGAATTGTCTTCTACTGGCATGTGGTTTATCAAATAATAAAATACAGTTATATATGAATGATTTTAGTCATGGAAATTCAGAATTTATAGCCAGTCATTCATTAATAGGACATGAGGATTGGGTTCGTTCATTAGATTTTATATCTGAAGGTAAATACTCAAGAAAATAGAATATATTAACTGAAATGGAGGTAATGTAGTTTTTGATGTGTAATTATAATGAGCGTTAGTAAGTTAATAATTGTATCATCATTTAAAAAATGGGTATTTTCTAATTAAAATTATTTATAAATTTATATAAAATATTTATTAAACAAAAATATATATTTAAAATGGTAGGTATTAACATGTATGTATTTTTAATATTTTAGATAATACAGGAAATTTATTTCTTGCAAGTGGTTCTCAAGATACTATAATTAGATTGTGGAAATTTACTATTGAAGAAAATGATAATACTTCTATATCAAATAACAAATTAAAAAATCCATTAAAATTAGATAGTAACAAAATAAATGTGATGAAACAAGATGGTTCAATCTGTAGTTATGAGATTCTATTAGAAACTGTTATATCAGGACATGATGGTTGGGTTTATGAAGTACATTGGAAACCTAATATTTATTCAGGTCATTATAAACAAAACTAATTGTATAAATTAATTTTTTCATATGTGTTATATTTCAGAAAAAAAGTTTGAACTTCTTTCAGTCTCAATGGATAAAACATTGGCAATTTGGGCTTATAATGAAAATAGTAGTCTCTGGGTTGATTTTGTTAGATTAGGTAAAGTTGGTGGTAATACTTTAGGGTTTTATGGTGGAACATTTTCCCCTGATGGTGATTGTATTTTGGCTCAAGGACATAATGGGTCATTTCATCTATGGAAAAAAGTAAGTAATAAAAATAAGTAAAATCCTTCAATAAAAAATCTAGCTATTTGTTTTTTAACTTTAGAATAATGATGGCAGATGGACTCCTGGAGTTACAATAGGAGGTCATTTTGGATCTGTAGAAGATATTGCTTGGGATCCAGAAGGCAAATATATTGTTTCTGTAAGCTCTGATCAAACTTCCAGAGTCCATGCACAATGGTTAAAGTCAAATGAATTTAAATCAAACAGCATTAATTTAACTTCAGTAATTTAACATTAATTTGAATTTAATAGTGTGATTACTTTAGAAAATAAGTAATATATGTATATTTTGTGTATATAATTATTTTATTAGAATTGGCATGAAATGTCAAGACCTCAAGTTCATGGATATAATATGTCTTCTGTTACTATGTTATCTAGTTTAAGTTATGTATCTTCAGCCGAAGAAAAAGTTATAAGAGTTTTTCAAGCACCTTACAATTTTTTAGAAAATATGAGTCAGCTGGCTAAAATAAATTTTTCTTCCATTGGTAAATATAATGAATATCCTTTAAAGTACAAATGTATTTTATTATTAGGTTATATTATATGTAATTAATTTGTTTTATTTGATTATTTGTTGTTATAAAGTAATGTATGGTTAAATATTTTTTAAGATATTATGAAGCATCCACTTGGTGCTTCTGTTCCATCACTTGGATTATCAAATAAAGCAGTGTCTGAAGATGATTGTAAAAATATTGAAAAACAATCAAAACAGAAAGATTATCCTGAACATTATTTTATGCCTTTAACTTTAAATCGTAAGTTATTTTAAATACAATAATTGAATTTAAAATTATTTTTTTACTTTAACTTTTAATATATATTATTAATTTGTTATTTCTTTTTATATAATAAATGTTTTCTAATTTAATCCATAATGCACCATTAAATATAAGCTACAAATATATTATATTTTAATACTTTTTACTAGCGTTTAAAAATAATTTATTATTCATTTGTTATACATCATATTTAACTAATTTTATTTAATACTATCAATTTTTAGAACCTCCTACTGAAGAGGATTTATTACAAAATACATTATGGCCAGAAATTCAAAAACTTTATGGTCATGTATATGAAGTTTACTGTTTAGCGTCTTCAGCTAATCATAAGTGGTTAGCGTCAGCAGCAAAAGCAACATCATTAGAACTTGCTTCTATTATAATATGGTAATTTTAAACAATTGTTAATAGTATAAACGCGTAAATAATATGTATTTTTACATAAAATAAGTGGGTAATAATTAAAATGAAAATAAAGCAGATTCTGATGGTCAGAAATTATAATAATTTTAAAATCTATTTATTCGATTATTTTATATCGAAAAACCACGTTTTTTTTGCAATTTTAATTATCAGTATTTTATTAGAAAGATTGTTTTATAATATATGTATATACTTATAAAGGTGTTAATTTTTTGGTTTTTAGGAACACAAATGACTTTCAACAAGTACAAAAATTAGTATCACATAACTTAACTGTAACTCAGTTGGCTTTCTCACCAGATAGTAAAAAACTTCTCTCTGTATCACGTGATCGTACTTGGTCATTATTTGAATATGATATTAACATAAATTCTTTTACTATAATAAGTAAAACAGATAAACGTACTGGTATTCATACAAGAATAATATGGTGTTGTGCTTGGACTCATGATTCCATATACTTTGCTACTGGATCTAGAGATGGAAAATTAGTTATTTGGGGTGAAAATGAAAACAAAATATCGTACAATGCCAAAACTGTTCCTTTAGTAGTACCAGAGAAAAGTTTTACAGCTGTAGCCTTTGCCCCAACAATAATTGATCGCTCCAATTTAACCTATTTATTGGTTATTGGCACCGATTGTGGAAATATTACTTTATATAAATGGAACTGTGGTGTCAAATCCGTTACACCTTGGTTTAAAATTGCTAGTTTAAGCAACGAGTATCCTTTTTTGACATACTAACTGTTAATAAAATAAAAATGCAAGTTTTATATGAAAATATTTTAATTATGTTTACATTTTAAATTGTTAATTTAGTTTCCTTAAATTAATTACATTTTTAGATTTGGACATCATATGACAGTTAAGAAAATTCAATTTCAACCATTATTATGTAAAGA
>JAIPRN010000838.1:0-63491 GCA_025469175.1 Geopemphigus sp. TES_GeoC_2020 | reverse complement strand
GGTTTCCTATCCTCGTCGTTTTATAATATCTGGAGATCAGGGCAAAAAGTATACGGCTTTTAAAATTTTTATTAGGATTTAGAAAATATTAATTTCGAAAAATTTATATTCACCGTAGTATTTTTGATAGATGTTATGTAATTTTGATCACTTTATTTTGTCTATTATACGTTTTGGAAAATTTAAAGAATTTATAAATTTTTTTATACAATTTGTAATTTAAACTTTTACTAGAAAAAGTTTAAAAGTTTAAAATTTATATAAATTTATAAATTTAGTTTAAACTATATATATATATTCATATATAAAACAAAATTGTTATCATTTCAATAATTACGTGCGAATCGTTCATAAATATTCTGTATGTCGCGTTTATAATGATTACCATAAAAAATGTATATTGTTTATTTTACGGGGTGAATTATCGTGAAAATTTGACGAATAATATTAAATATAAAAGTAAATTGAAAACACAACGACGAACTTATAATTTATGAAAAAAGAATTCTATAAACGAAGAAGTCTGTATTCTTGATAATGACTGTGTAATTTAATAACAAAGGCGACATGTTAAGCGGACGAGTTAGACAACAGAAAGGATTAATTTTTAATATCTTAAAAAGAAAATCGATTTCATTAGTTCGTGTAAATATATATATATCGTATATAATTGTAATTATTCTTGTTTAACGTGCGTAGAAGTATTCCGCACAATGGTAGAATCGAGTTAAATATTTTTAGAACGTTTTAAACTGTATAGCGAAAACGAAAACAATAAATTTCGCTTAGACACACGGACTTACGAACGCGGAGAAAATACCTAGTGATATAACGCGTAAGGAACAGTGTATGTCGTTAAAGCGAGATAATATTAATCGAAATATTTCGCAGTTAACGAGATGACGGAGGTATACGAGATAATTGTCGGAATCGAACGAGAATTAAAAACAATAATTCGTAAAATCGACACTTATAAACGCGCGTAAGAGGGCGACAGTGTATTTCTTGCAAATAAGTATTTATCTACTATTTTGTAGTATACGTGTACAGTTCATCAAATAGCGAGTACCTATATTACGGGGGCTTTTATGTAATTGAATTTATATATTCCTAGACTAACGAACGTTGAATAATTTTGAAATGAGTCTAAAGGGTTCGTCGAGATTAACAAGTTACTTACAACGCCGGTAACTAACTAATTCCGACCGGCGGCGTTACGAGTCAAGACTAATCGTAAATTCGTGAACCTAATTAAAACGCGTGTCGCGCGCGCGCGCTCGAGGAAAACAACTTTACGCGTATTAGACGTGCATAAATATACACGGTAGTAGTCCGTCCGCCGGTCGAAACGTTTATACGGTTCGTACAAAAAGCCTCTTCTTACCTTCTTTGCATAATGGCCGGCATGTTCCGTTGCAATTTTTGCTTGATAAATTTCAACTTTGGTATGGTGATGGTTAATACTGATAAGTACATAATCATGAGGAGTACGAATAGTATGATGTATATGTAGATGAACGCCGAGTTTTCCCACGACCACCACGGTCGTACAGGCTTGGCGCCAATAATATTCAGACTTAACATAATACTGAGCACAAATAATACGGGCGTAGCTGAAAACATTAACGACGAGCGTGTTTTATACGGATTATAACGTAATACATTTAATTTTCTGATGTACGAGGGCGGTTCAATAAGTACCCGTGTTATAAATGAAGACACGATTTTTTGAAATTTTTTAAATTTTTTTCAACACAATCCCCTTTAAGAAAAAAATATTTCTCCCAACGTTCCTGCCATTTTTTAACCCCTCTAAAAAATAGGATTTGTCGAATTCTCCAAAATACGCTTCTGTCTCGGCGATGACTTCCTCGTTCGAGCTAAACTTTTTTCCTGCGAGCCATTTCTTCATGTTAGGGAACAAGAAAAAGTCGCAGGGAGCCAGATCGGGTGAATATGGAGGGTGCGGAGCAATTCGTAATGCAATTCATGCAGTTTGGCGGTGACAATTCCGGATGAATGTGCTGGTGCGTTATCGTGGTGAAACAGCACCTTTTTTTCGCCAAATGCGGCCGCGTTTCCTTCAATCTTTCGTCGAAGCGGTCCAATAACTCACTGTAGTATTGTCCAGTGATCGTTCTTCTTTTATCTAAAAAATCCAGGAGGATGACGCCGTTTGTATCCCAAAAAATCATCGTCATGAACTTTCCAGTCGATGAAACCGTCTTCGCCTTCTTTGGAGCAGATTCACCGGGAAAAAGCCATTGTTTTGATTGTTGCTTAGTTTCTGGTGTATAAAATTTTTTAACCTGAATTCAGGTTTCATCAACGGTGACAATTCGACGCAAAAACTCTTTCGGATTTCGCTTAAATTGCTCCAAATACTGTTTCGAAGTTAACAGCCGCATCCACTTGTTGTACACCGTGAACAATCGCGGCACCCATCGTGCCGACAATTTTTTCATTACCAACTTATTATGTAAAATATTATTTGCCCTTCCGGTCGACACACCTATGGTCTCTGTTACTTCGCGCACTTTTGTTCGTCGATCAGCGAGAATCATGTCGTGCACTTTTTGAATGATTTCCTCGGTAATCACGTCTGCCGGGCGTCCTGGTCGCTCCTCATCAAAAACGGATGTTCGCCCACGTTTGAATTCATTGAACCAATATCTAACTGTAGTCATAGTGGTGAAGTGTCCCCATAAACAACATCCAACTTCGCTTTTATCTCCTCGCATTTTTTTCCCATCCAAAAACAAAAAGCGAATTACCGAACGATACTGCTCTTTTTTCATCCTAGCGAAAATCATGAAACACGTCTTACTCGAATGACTGGCAAATCCAAACTAACCTATTAGTCTGAAATTTGTTTTGCCGTCGTTTGATAGATGGCAGCACACGATGACAACGCAAACTTTCCTCAGGAACGCCCTCTGTCGTCAAACACGGGTACTTATTGAATCGCCTTTGTATTAGAAGTGACAGAACGTCTAGCGCGGAATATGGAGAAAATGGCAAATGGCGGTGAATAAAAACCGGCTTGCTTATCTTTCGTCATATTTTACTATATTACGTCTAAGTGTAGTATGACGTTCGATCGTAGTTGCGAATACGAAAGATGAAAGTGTGTTCGAACGACGTCAGTACAAACGTGTATTCCCGCCATTTGACCATCGGAAATGTACGTCATTGACCAATTTTCGAGAAACGTTTCGTAAAATGTTCGCCGTAATCGGTCGTCCAATCAATAATATAGATACAATAACGACAACCAGTATTGTACGGTCGGTGGAAAAGCGCAAACGTCGGTGCAATTTTCGCGAAACAAAAATACCGATAATAAGACGAACGAATTGTCGACGAAGAATACCTAGATAATTAACGGCCTCGATGAAATAATACAACGACGGAAGTCGGCGGTTAAAACACGTTGGAAACAATTCACGCGCGCCCACGAGTTTAATTATTTTTTGGATTGAACAATACATCGGCGAAATTAAAATTAAATAAAAACAACAATAACTAGCACTTACCCGTCGTCACGCCGATAATGGGCAGTTTAATGTTGGAAAACTGCGGAAAACTAATAATTTCCGTGTAAACGATGAGCAATTGACTTAAATGCGACGTTATTTCCATTATAGTCACAATTTGTAAGCACAGCGAAAAATATCCGTAATCGTTCTAAAAAATTAAGATAAAAAAAACCCGACAACGTTTAAACAATAATTTTTGCCGCTTTGTCTTCGACGAAAAGTAAAAACTGTTTCGAAAAAAAACAAATTACGTTTTTCGCCGCGTAGAGAAACATGCACATCTGGGAAACAATGGCCAAGCACAGCTGTATCTTCAAGTATAATATACACGTCGGGTGTTTTACCCATTGCGCTATCAACAGTATCAAAGGCAGTGCAGACTGCACCAGGCAACAAGCGCAACCGAATATAACTATCACGTCTTGTTTCAAATTACTTTGACCTACTTCATCCTGTGTAAAAAAGAAAAAGGGCACACATATACAAATTAATTTCAATACGATTAATTTTACACTCGGGAAGAAGGCCGACAGTTGTTTGTTTTTTGAAAACCGTATAGAGCGTAAGCTGTTCGTTACGTATTCTAGTTATGGTTAGAGTTCGGACTCGTTAAAAACCTACGAATTTTTTATAAATATATTTATACTTTATTAAAATACGCAAACATTCACCTAGAAATACCTAAATATGTCGTTTAAATACGCTCGAGAAAAATTAATATTTATATCGCGAATTTAAAAAAGCGTGTTCCGATAAATTTTAAAATGATTTCTTCTTTTCGTTTACCAACGTATTCGCGTTTAAACTCTGGGATATGTATTATTATTCGAAAAACGTTTTATATTTTAATTATTCTCGGAATTTGTCGATTAATATTTGCCAATACGCTTGTGATATACCAAAATCACCCAAATATTCGTTAAATAATCCAAATATGACTTCGTAATCGTAGAATACGTATAAAAAACTACGAAAAAGATATATATACATATTTATACGTATATAAATTCGAAACCAATTTATAACATATATTCGAGTTTGTAATAATAACAACGTATTAAATATAGTTTTGTAATGGTTAAGGCGATGCTTATTTAATAATCCGTTTATAAAATTGTATTAACGCCTAATGACGTATCGATTTTTGCGAGTTTACAAAAACACGTAATACGGGACATTCGGTTAAATTGAATACGGCGTTTACCGAGTTATATAAGCCTTAGTTCCACGGTGATATAAAATATGTAGACGATTTGTTGTTTAATACGGTTGCATTTTCGGAAAAGCGTATTTCAAAGATTATGGAATATTCCATTATATTTATCATATTTTATAAACACGTGTCTAGGAAAATCGTATTTATTATTTGTCGACGTTTTTTCAGGAGGTTTTATTATGCGCGCGAAGATGGGGAAAAATGTCGGATGCTATGAAAATGATAATAATTTTTCATTTATTTCCCTCTATATACGTCGGTTACATACTTTAAGAATTTTTATACGATTTTACTATATGTGTTTTACATTTTGAAGTTTCGGTATTTGTTTTATTTAATTTTTTTGGGTCGTAAATATTTCAAATTTTTTTTCATTAGTGACGACGGGTGAATCGACTCGACTACCATCCGCTATTGTATCCCCCCCCAAAAAATTGTAGAATTAAACTAAAACGTTATCAATTTGTTTGTTCAAATATTTTGAATATGCAATCTAGCTTTTACTTTTATGTTAATTGTTTTTTCTTCAAATTTTCTTAAAAAAATTCACCAAAAGCACGTTTCATTTATAAAATACTAAGATATGTCATAATGATTAATGTACGGAATTTAACCTAAATGTATTTTTATTCATAAAGTTACGAAACGTATTTACGTTTGCATTATTTTTCATCTGTTGTCAATACGATCAACTAAAGGAAGTGCGCGCATAATTTGTGTTCTTCGATTTAACTGGGTTTTTTTTTAGTTTTTTAAAAAGTACGATACTTATCTATTTGTGATTGATGACAATAGAAACGTGCAAGAATCACGACGATTCACACATATTTACTATTTTTAACGTATAAATGTGCGCGTATTTTTCGAAAGAAGATTAAGAATATTTTAAGGCAATTATATTTGATAACCGCGTAATATTCGAAGGGTTTGTACGAGCAAATTATAATCGACCAAATTAAAATTATTCGTTTACTCTATGTTAATTAATCAAACGTTTAAAATAACTTATTTAAATACGAATAAAACACGAGTTACGTTTTCTTCTCGTGTACTTTTATTTTCGGTTCGTAATTGTGTACGAATTTTAAGCGATTCGAGAAAAAAGAAACGTACTAGTTTCATTCGTTTGAAGTTTTAGCTTGATACGAAGTGGAACAAAATAAAAGTAACGAAAAAAAAATGTTAGTACTATTTCCGTTTCCATTTTTATTTTGTAATAGAATTATTAAATTAGTTCGTAAATCGTTTATGAGGGGGACATAGTACGTGTTATGAAGACTTTTTGCGGATTTCGCATAAATATATCAAGTTTCCTAAAATTGTTTTTCTTATTTTTAGGATGTCGGCACGAAAACTGGAGACATTTATAGTGTTTTATATACTTATTATTTGCAATAAAACTAAAATTTTATATATATATATATATATATATTCGTGTGTGTTTTGACCCGAATCATAAACGTTTGAAGCCTGCAGGTAACTAAATATAGTTAGAAAGATATCATGTCAAAACTAAACGCGATATAATGTCAACAATTTGCGTTTTTAAAAAATGATTAAAATCGTAATTTGGTATTATTACTTACTACGAGTAATTTAAAGAGGAATTGAAATGTATGTACAAGCATATGGCATTAAATATCATTCAAAGAAAAACGTATTTAATATTGTACGTTCACAAAAGCATAATCGGATGATGACTATGTCAAATTCGTGACATTTTTCGATGTCAACTATTGGTTAACGTTTACGAGAATTACGATTGTATTACATTATTTCTATAACGACGAATCGAAAAGATTTTGAAGGTAAGAAGGTAAGTGTTAAAATTTGCAAATTTCCCAAGAAAAAAAGTAAATAATCAAAAATTTTCCAAAAAAAATCCGTTTTAAAAGAAATATATAATATTCTTATTTCATTCGCTGTAGTTGAAGAGCGTAAAACTTTTGAGAAACATATTTTTAAGAGAATTATATTTTCTTTTCAACAATCAAATAATCCGAATATATTTCACTCAATTCGTTTTTTAACTATTGTAGTAAAAATAAATTTAAAACGGGAATAATAATAAACGTGTTAGGTGCGTACAAGTTATAGGTAAATATGACGTAAAACGAACTGGAAATATTGAATGTAGGCGTACGCGTGATGCGTGGGAGAAGCTCTCCTTTTATTTAATTTTAATAAAAGGTCGCGGGGAAAATTTCATAAATTTATCGGAACTAATCCAAAACCCATTTACATTTTCTGCAGGGGCGTGCCTGTTGGGAGGAGGAGAAGGTTGGGAGGGTGTTTAAACGCTCTACTCTCCGAAATTTTAACGAATTTAGAAACAAGTAGTATATACATAGTTAAATAAATATGTTTATTACGCGTACAAATATTTAACCCATTTCTCGAGAAATATTTCTAAGCGTGATTTTTGGGTACCAATATTAGGAAAAACGATTAAAAAATAGTTTCGATAATTTTTTTTTACTTTTTCAAGCCATTTTCAACGGCGAAACGTTGAAATGTAAAAATAAATCGTTCCTACACTGGATGAATAAAGTCAACTTTTTCGTTTCCATATTTTTGTACTCACCGTAAAACGATCTTAATTTTCCGATTTGTCCGATAGGCAAATAGACGTATCGATAATAGTAAATCAAAATTCGACATTTTTCGGATTAATAAATAAACGACACGTTCGTTATTTAATTATAGATTATTAATTTAGGCACTGGTTCAACGCACGATTTACCTAATGGTAACGCGACCAATAGTAACTATTGGTTGAAATATGTGAAAATAATGTCGGTCTGTGTAGAAGTGAACAAAAACAAAATATATAAATATATATTTCAGAAAGACGTCTTTTTATCGTCATATAGTATGTTGAGAGACAACCTTACGTCCTATAATTAAAAACAAAGTAGAACCAAGAACTATAATTTAAAGTGACGAAAGCCTATTATAATTAAAAGACGAAGGATACGTTAACTACCGCGATACGTCGTAAAATGGTTTAACAATTCAGATATAAATAATATTCATCGTAGGACACCTACGGAAAATACTACTAATTTAATTTTTAATAATAATAATTAAATTACGGAAATTGTTCAAAAAGGGGTGGGTTGAACTATATTCGAGGAATACTGTCGACGGATACGAGGGACGACGACGCCATAAATTCGACGATTTCTTCGAAAAATCGATATTTCCGATTAAAAAAATGTCGCGACATTCTCGGTTATTACCGGTTCCACAGTGGGTGGGGAGTGGTGGTACACGTCGGACCGGTGTAATTATTAATCACGTAAACGTATTTTCTATACTGACCAATGGTACCATTCTGGCCAGGACGGCGAACAACCCGGCCGACGGGCAGTGGCAACGGGTGACGTTGGACGACGGCGACCAATCGGTGGCTAACCGACAGACGGACACGTCCCACTGGTGCATGCTGGTCAGTTTGGACGCGGTCGCGCACGTGACGTTCCACGTGCCGTTTACCGGCCACGGCGGTAGCTTCAGGTCGAACTCGAGCTCGGTCACGACGGTCGGCCAATGTTTGCGTATCCGGCGGCCGTCCTCCGCCACGCTTACCGACACTATCGGCGTCATTACGCTGTACTCGGTTTCGCCGCCTTTGCTGAAAAACCAACGCCAACCGCCGTAGTATACGATGATCATTTCGATAAATATTATTCGGGCGGTGCGTACGAAAATCGGGAGTTCGCGTCGGCCGCCCACTTTGTTTCGGATCGAAAATCGCAATTTTCATGAAATACACGCGGTAAGACTATGGTTAGGTTAGTACGTACATACCGTACTAATAATTTATTAATTTCGCGTTGTTCGTATAAATTAGACGTTTTTTCGTTTTAAATATGGACAAATTCGGCAATTTTTGAGAGTATATTTCCGGGATTAAAAAGTTTAAAAAATATATACAACAAAAATTACGTGTATATATATAGATAGATGTATTACGACGCGGGTAAAAAAATGATTAACATGTCTGGGAATACCGTGAAAAGAAGTATAAAAGATATTAATGATATACACGATTAGTGTATACATCAATTGGACGCAACTTTTGCAAGATTTTGGGGCGGTAATTAAAATTTTTTAATTAGTATAGACGTTTATGTTCGTTAACGCGCGCCGCTAAACGATTAAAATATTATTTCGTTTCCAAATAAAACGGAGCGTTATATTTATCAGTAAAAAAAGTTTCGTTTTTTAAGGACTCCGGATAGTTAGGTATTGCGGTATTGAGCTAAGTTAAAAAAACGCGCGACAACGTTTTAGCTTTGATATATCGATGGCGATTCGGTAAATTAAATTTTTAGAAATATTTTATTAAACGACCGTTTGTACATATTTTATATTATATCCGACATTATTTCAAGTCCATTGGTCCGAGTGTGTTATTTACCGTACGTCTGAAAACACTCGAGGGAGCACACGTCACGTGTAATAATTGGTCGACGATTATTTTCCATTGAAAAGTTAAATAAGTTTTAAAAACGGAACATTACGTAACAAATCGTTGAAACGATTAATATCGTTTTAGTTTACGTAAAAATTAACGAAATCGCTAAAAGTCGCGGGCGCTAAATATGTTTCACGAGTGCAAACACGAACGCATACCACATTAAGTATATCATTTAGGGCGATACACACGCGCGTACGGTAGTTAACGCGTTATTATTATTTTTTTCACTTCGGATTAAACTGCATTTACGAGTAAATAAACAAAAACCGGACGTTTATTTCTCTTCGTACCGACCACCATCGAGAACGATTCTTATTGATGCGTGTAAAATCAAAGTGGTTTTTTTCCTTTTTTTTTTATAAAAAGTATAACGGGAACGAAATTGGTCTGCGAGATATTGCGGTGTTACGCGTATTTTATATATCGACGCGGGGTTTTCAAATAATACGTTATAATAAGAGTAAAAAAAGGTTCGGAATAGAGGACTTTTGTTTCGAGAAAAAAAATTTTTTTTCCGCATAAAATATATAATAACGTCGGATGAAAAATAAAAAGTTCCGAAGGAAACGTTCTTTTCCTCTCCTAACGACGGCCACACCACGCGGAACTCTGCAGTCTAATTCCCTCCGATTTAAAAATAAAGTTACGAAAGAAAACGCGCCGGTATGATAATACGATCGTTTGTAGTTGTTTTTTTTTTTTATTTTTTTTGTAGTTTACCTCTTGTTTATGAAATATTTTTTCGGGAAAAACTCCGATAGATTCGTGAACGTCGTCACCCCTACGTTGAACGATTTGTTTATCCATCTGTCGATTTGAACGTCACACATGGAGACGATTACTTTCGGCCGTTGCGGAGACTTAACGGTCCGTCTGTAAATTTACGAAATAATTAGACGGCGTAAAACGTAATCGGTTTTGTGTCCCGATTTTCGTTTCGTTTTTTTCGTTTTATTTACTCGTCGTAAAATCGGTGCGTTATATTTTTGTGGTGGTTTTGTACGATATCGGACGCCGACGCGATGTAAATGTTTTCGATTTGATTGGTGTACTGTCTGGCGCCTTTGTTCACGATCAAGTAGAACGCCTTCAACAGTGTCCACGTCTCGATCATTTCCAACAGTTGTACGATTTTCTGTCGGGGAACCATACACAACAAATAAGCGCCGCGGACACCACGCAATAATAATAAATTCGTTAGTAACGACGGTTGTCGCTCTATTCGTGACAACGCGAACGAAAATCTCGTACGCGCCACGCGACGGACTACGCACTTTTTCGTTCACCACCGAATTGTTCTTCAACAACATGCTCAGTATGTTGTCGAAACCGTCGGACGCTTGGTACAGGTCGGCTAAGTCGTACGAAGTCTGCAGGAACGTGGTCATGGACATGAGGAAATCGATAACGGGCTCGCCCTCGCCGGGATACCATTTTGCCGTGCCGTGCAGGTTGTTGTACAGGGAATTCAACGTTTTCGCCGCCGTCACGTTGCTTTTATCGTAGCCCAATGTTTTTTTACGAAACTGGAAATAAATTCGGCACATCTTTTAGAAAAAATAAACTATAAACACGCGCGCATATATAGATATATTGGCAAAATCGAGCGTGTGTATAATGGAGTAATGTTACAAAACGCGTGCGCGTGTGTGTGTTCGGCGAGTGGACGGGGAGAAAGAAACGCGAAAAATAAGAAAAATAAAAGGGTCGTTAGTTAATGCGGTGTTGTTGTTACACGCGTTCTGTGCGCGTCCGTCCGGCAGAGTGTTTTTCATTCTATACGTACAAAAGCGGTAAAGAAGTGAATAATGTCGACGTCGGAAACTATTTTAATCATAGACCGAAACACCGTACACGTGGTTCTGAAAGTAGATGCTCGTAGCAGGTAAACGCAGTGTGTGTATGTGTGTATATAGTTACGATAATATAACGTGAACAAATTACACACAAGACGATAACGTCGGAATCGTATTACATTTTTCGCAGTCGTTCGAAAAGCAATTTATACTTTTTTGCTCAAGTGCCGATTGTCTTATCTCGTTATAAAGATTGTACGCAACATTTGTTTCGCGTTTTTCCAAATACCACCGTGTAAGGGTCATACAAATGGAATAGGTAAAATATACGTTCGCGAAAAACGAGAAGCAATAATTTTTCTATATATTCGTATTCACCCCGTTGAAAGTCAAATAGTTAGACAATTATTTTCGGACGTTCGAATTCGAACAATAGTCCGAAATTCCGATTTTTCGCGTTTTGTCTAGTCGATTAGTTCAATGCACGTCGCAATTTCAAAGTTATATTTCGTCTATTTATATTTTTATAGTTCCATAATAAAAGTAACGTTTTTTATTCGTAAATATACGTGCGTAAGACGATTCACAGAAATATACACTGCCGAGTGCGCAAATTAAATTTTATTATAACTTTTAAGTTATAGGTATATATATATATTTTTTTCAAGTAATTTTATCGTAACTGTTAGGTAACGAATAAATTCCGTACATGTTGACGCGGACGAGGTCGGGGCATTGCTGCTCTTATGGAACGCGACGGGTAAATTTTTTGTAAAAAAAATATTCATTATCCTCAAATAACACGCGTCTCTTTGGCAATCCCGTCGTCGCAAGATAAACACATAATTATGGATTTCGCGTAAGGCTTTTGCAGTATAACGGTGAAAAAACTAAAGGACGACTATTTTCAAACAATAATAATCGAAACGTCACGACGCGTAAACAACAACAACTACACCGCGGAGAACCGGTTTCACGTTTACTTACGTTTAAAGTGATTTTGTTGAGCTCGTCGGGCGTGCAATGCGAATAATCGGACGTTTGCCATTCAGTGACGTTGTCGGCGGTTAGCACGCACGTGCGCGACGCGTAGCTGGTTGACCGGTTTTTCGGACACTCCACGGACGCCGATTTCCCGGCGCCGGTCAGTGGCCATACGCCGTCCTCCTTACAGTACGCCGTCACGTTCGTGTCCAGCACCTCCACGAACACCGTCGCGTTACGTCTGCCCGCCCAGTTGGACGCTTCGCATCTGTATTCCGCGGACGACTGCGGACGAAAAACGATGCGCGTTCGGTAGAGTCGTAACTCGCGCGGCCATTTCAACGATACAATTGGAAAAACCAAACTACTACTAATATTATCGATTGTTCGACGGTGGTCAACCACACCGGTTACAACCACATTCGACGTATTCACGAACTTCTTAGGGTCAAACCATGTTTCGAGTCACCCGGTTAGTGGTCCCTCCGGTCAATACACGAAAAACAAACGCGCGATGACGATTTTACAATAGGCAACAGGAAATTAGGCAATACATATGTGAATGTCATTAATCTCGTAGAGTTACCGTTTTGTCCGATAATTACTCGCGTAATTAGTTCCCTACAATATTATTGTATAATACGAGGATCAGTCGGTTTTCTTACACGGTCGGTTTCTACCAACAGAATAAGAAAAAAAACGTTTCGTTCTAAATTTAATAAACGCGAAGACAATTGGCGCAGGAAAACGAGTATATTATTACTTGCGCGTTATATATTTCGTATCCATTATTCCGGAGAAGTATTTGTGATTAAAACAAAACAATTGCTTCGATTTACGTTCGTTTACGAAATCGTAAATTCGAACGAAATAATAATTACCCCTCGCTCCCGGTCACTCTCGAAATAATAGCCACCGCGTGGTTCGATAATTTTATTTATCGAGCGTACGTAAAAGACGATAAAACTTTTCGTCGCGAATTTCTATTAATTTAGAGATTGAACAATATATAGGATATATACATACCGCGTGCTATACCTTTTATTTACGATACAATTATGTAAGTGTACCGCGGGGTCGTACGATTTAAATATTTTCCCCTTTAAAATACGTACATTTTTAAAGGCAGAAAAAATACGTTGGACAAAAAGTTTTCCGATAACAACTTCGGATAGAAGCGCGATTAAAGTTTTTTTTCGCGCCGGATCGTTTTAATAAAGAAAAACGATTTTTTTTTAACCATCGAAGAGCAAAAAGTCTTTTTTAAGCTTCGAACGCGTTGGATCCTTTACCGTTATGTTTTTTACGTATAGCACGCTACCGCCGCGGTGCAAGTCTTCCCAGTACACGTTTTTATCCATTTTCACCAAATGCATGTCGCTGTCCAGCCACGTGTTCCCGAATTTGGTGAACTCGTTTTTTAAGAAGCACATAATGGTCACGTTGTCGCCCTGCGAGAGGAGTACAACGACATAAAGTACGGCATACTTACGACATCAACGGGGATAACAAACGTCGGACGAATATTATTATCGCGACCATCGACGAAATTGTTACATACCGGTTTGACTGTTACGGACGGTTTCATTATAACTACCGGCAAAGGGAGTACCGTCAAGGCGACCGATTGACACTGTTGGTACGAATGGTCCGACACCTGGCACGTAAATTTCCCGGAATCCAAAATGTCGGCGTGTTCAATGACCAAAATGGACGATTTGAATTCGTGTTTCTCTAATTTTTTGATTTTGGTCCATATGTTTCTGAAACACGGTAACGAAAGGAATTTCGAACGTTTTATTCGGCAACGTCGTCAACTGTCGTGAATATACAAGGAGCGGGTTTTATACAAAGAGGAAATTGTACCAAATAAAAACGCGAACGGACTAATAAACGAATTTCGCGTAATTTTGTATCGTTTTGTAACGTTTTTGGTTGTCCGCTACGTCGTAATTAATTATAAATAAAAGTTACAAATGATCGAAAGTATTGTTAAAAGTAGTTTTTAAAGAACTGAAAATGTGTTCATTTTATGGAACGAACGCGAAGATTCTTTTATAGTTAATATATAAAAAATTCGCGTCATTACATTTAAAATATCTAAATATCATAAAAAATACGAACGAAAGCTATTGTAGAACATTTGGACGGGTTTAAGGAGAGCTCTTATATAAAAAATGTAATTTGATGTCTGATATTTTGATTGTAATCTAATAAATAAGTTTTTATATTTAACGCGTTGAGATTTAATTAATTTCATCGGATTTCTCATAAATATATATTTATCCCTGTTTGAGAAAAATAGTATTAATCGGAATTCCCACTCGGAATGCTACGAATTGTAGATTCGACTTATTAAAATTTACGTACAACGTTAAACATTTTTAAGAACGCTTTTAAATTATAATTATTTTCGAAAACATTTTACAATAATTGAAACTCACGGGGGCAAAATAATTACTACGAGTTCTTCTTTTTGCTCAACAAAATATGTAAAAACGATAAATATTATCATTTCGCGAATCGGGAGATTGCTTTTTATAAATACGAATATTCGCGAGTATTAAAAGTTATAAGCGAGTTTACGATTTTAACTTATATGTTGCAGCACAGACTGAAGAAGCGCCGAAAAAGATAAACATCGTTTAAAAAAAAGGAACGAATTTTTTTCGTTTTAGTCGTTAATACACAAAATTGCAATTTATATCGATATTCTTTCTTCGAACAATCGCACGAATACAATTAAAAGTACCTGGTCGATATTGACGTATTGATTGGATTGCCATCTTTGAACCATTTGAACTGCATATCTGGCGGTCCTTGAGCCACGCAGGATATAATGAATTGTTCACCTTCCGGGATCGAATCTCTGTTTTTATTTATGTCCATTTTCTGCGATAACCGACGGTAAGGAAATAAATAAATAAATTAAAAACGAATTGTCTAGACGTCGACGTACGCTTAACCAAAGTGCCGGTTCTTGTTGAAAGGATAATGCAGTTTTCACTAAAGGCACGGGCCCGGGTAATGAACCGTTCGCGATCATATGGTTCAGTAGGTCTTGTACAATTTTCTGATCTGACTTCCGAGAGTAAAATTCGAAATGAACGTCTCCCGTTTTTGGCCTGTAAATATTTCATCAGAACACGAACGCTATACGGTTATTTATTTCATATCGATTATATAATAACGAAAAGGAACGCCGAAATATTATTATTCATAACGCGGAAGGATATTTGACGGTATAAATACAAAACCGTATCGTGATTATTATTGTATACGTACAAAATCGACGTGATTCTTAAATCGTACGGTTCATGCGACGTCAACGGTAGTTTCAAATGTTTTCTGAACTATATATACAAAAAAAAAAACAAACGAACGAAAACAATTATTATTTAACGTATTTAGTTTTAATTCAATATTTCGAGTAAGTTTATACATTGTGTTACGTGTACGAAACTTGTGACATAGAAAACCCTATAATGTTTCTTAAACTCTTAACGCTAAATCAAATTAAAAAAAAGAAACAAAAACGTAATAACAACGAAATTAAAGCGTCGTGTGCGTGTACGGAATGTGTGCGGTGTATAATGATTTATTTGTCGTTTAAATTTCGTCCCGGCGCAGTAATTACAAAACGATTTGCCAAATACGGTCTCTCAATCATTTTTGATTTGACAATGGAGAGCACGAGTTGGGCCGTTTAACGTGTTCGTCGTTACGCGTACGCGTAATTTGTGTGATGCTTGTAACTTGCGTATACAGTGACCCAAAAATATTGAAAACAAAATTAATTACCGAATGAAAAACGTCTCGGTATATAATGAAATGACGTCGACGTATAAAAAACAAAAACCGAAAATACTTATTTTTCGAGAACTCGGGGGGGAAAAGTACGAAAACGTGAAATTTCGCGCGAACATTTTTTTAAACGTTCGTAAACGCGTAAATATATTCGTCGCACGAACAATTATTATGTACGCGTAATGAGATTGCGCTTTACTATACGTAGTGCTCTCGTGTTGGATAACAACGCGAACCAAGCGGTATGTTCCATACGAAGTACTTTGAGCAATAGAGGCGCGTAAGTAGTATACATTTTGGGGTTTGCGTAAAGCGACGACGCTGTGTATAATACGACGATCGTTCGGTGCGACGTGAGTGGACGATGGCCGGGCTAGACATACATAATAATAAATATTAGGTCGTTCGCATATTCGATACCGTGGGCAATATCGATTGTTTACGCGACGAACGCGTATCGTTCAACGTGACTTTTAAATATATAGTCAACGAAGGTGTGTACACACTCGACCGGTAATATTATATTATTTATACGTTTATTTTTAGATAATCGTGCGCGACAAGTACGTCTTGCTACGAGTCGTCCTTCGCTCTATTTCACTCCATTTTCGTATACACGTGTATAATACATACACGCCGACTAATTCGAGTTTCGTTTAGTAATTTTCGACGCGCTAAACAACGAACATATCGTTCTGCTAATCGACGGCGTACGTAGCTTTCGATAAGAAAAAAAAATGTCTCGAAAACCCGCTGTTTGAAATCGTGACGTACACTACGCCGGTCTCGTAAACCGTTCATCGAAAACGTCTCGATCGATCTTGTTCGATCGAATTTCCCCACTTTTGGATATTGTTCCGGGACGTTAATTTCGCTTAGTAAAAAATATATATTACAATATTAATAACGAGATATTTTTATCGAGTAGTTTTTGTTTGGAAAATGTCGATTGTCGTCGAACTTCGAGTGGTACGCGTTAGGCGAAAAAAAAAACAAAAATTTTCGACTTCGCGGGTAATATTACGTTATTCGTTTCGATCGTACTAATTCTCGAGAATCGAGCGCTGCAGAATACGTAGATTATGAAGTTGACTTTCTCGTACCAGCTGATAACATAATAAAAGCGCTTCAACTAACTTAACTTAGCCCTATTTTTGCACATTCAACCAAATCGGACGTAACTTTTTCGTCGGCGAATTCCTATCGTATAATCGTTCTTTTATATTGTATCGTGGCGCTAGTACGTATTAATTACGAAAACGTAACGTTCTATTTAAACAAATTGAAAAAACGATTCAAACACAATTGCGTACATACGCCGAGGTTCGACAATAAATTCGGCTACTTAGTTATGTATACGTATTTTGTTTGTTCGATTTAACTGCATTTCGTTATCGGTTGAACCTTAAAAATACTTTTAGTTCGACACGGTATCGAATATATTTACTCGGATTCGAATTGTTTACATATTATACGTATAACACGAAAATGTTTTTGATTTGTTAAATAAAGTTTACCTTTCCAACCTATATACGTCTATTTGACGCGTGTTTATAGAATAAAACGTTAAATTAAAACGACGTGAATGTTGCGAAGGCCGTTTGAAATACACTACAGCGTAAATTAATCGTACAATACCCCGTAGTGAAAGTAAATACAATGTGTTTGTGACGTGTTTAACATTTAAACCGTAGGGTCAAAACATCGGGCAAAAAGACTCGCCCTCGACGCGGTAGTGGTGTACGAGTACACGAACCACCGTATACGGAGAATATATATCGGTCGGTTACGAACCCCGATTGTTCAGTTGTAATCCAAAAATCGTACGAATTATAAAATCTCGAAGAATTACAAATTTTATACGCGAACTGGAATCGTACAATGTACTCGACAAATAATAGTCGATCGTGGACGTCGCGACGGAAAAAATTGATTTTTGGCCGGTCGCGCTATTAACGAATTACCGGCGAAGTACGCGACACTAAACAAACAGCCGGTAGGAGCGCTGATATACGGCGTGTTCGATTTGTTCACTCGATGGAAGATTCAAATCGCCGAATTCGAAATGGTTCTGAAGTATCGTCGAGGTTACCACTGTTTAATTGTACGCCGAGAATTTCGTCACTTCGAGCAAAACGGTTTTACCGAAAACGACGTATCCGTGGAACGAAATAGCTCGTTCAAATACGAACGACGAAACGTCTACACGTCTATAGTGTAGTCAATTAGGTAAACCTATTTTCGATACCTATTTATTGGAATCTTTATTCGCGTCTACACGTCTATAGTGTAGTCAATTAGGTAAACCTATTTTCGATACCTATTTATTGGAATCTTTATTCGCGTTAACCTCGCCGACGTCGATCGTGGGCAAGTTCTATTAATAGTTCGATATGTCTGCAAGTAAAAAACACACGTCGTTTCTCGATAATATCCGAGAACTATTCATATCCGGAAATAAACGGAAGATTTTTTTTTGTATGTTTTTAATATAGCTTCCGTCCCACGCCATAGTCGAAGCACGTTCGTTATATTTTTATCGCGAATCACGATCCATACGTGTGTGTACGTATTGATGAAATTCGTCGAACGTCGAATTATAAATAAATAAATACTCGACAGATTGTATTCGGAGGGATGTCAAAGACGACGAAACGACGTAACTACGTAATAAATACTTACGTAATCGACGCAAATCGTCGAAACGTTTTCTATCTCGAAGTGTAGTTACAAAAAACGCGTTCACGACCTTAAGCACGTGTATGTAAGATAATTAGGAGGCGAAGTATTTATTAGAGATATTATGGATTTTTCACTTATCGAGCGACTAGAAGAATCGCCGACGAGAGAGATAAGTATAATATATATATATTGATGGTTTGTGTTCACAATCGTTCGCAGTCGTGCGCATCGTGCCGTGTCTGTGCATAACGGGCGAGTTTGTATATATATATACACGTTTGGCTTGTGTGTAGTAACAAAGGCGAAAAACGAGGAGGCCGCCGCCGCCGCCGCCGCCGCCACAGGGACGTGAGGGTGTGGGGAGGTCCGAAGCTTTGGACCGGCAATAACGACCGCCACGCCGTTTGGGAGATAACGAATTCTTCCTTAACATTGTTTTTGCGCGTATTTGTCATTGTATTTTCGCGCGTTCGCGAACATTATCTCGCGTCCTACCGCCCGGTAATTACGAGCGACTATTGTCGACGTATTTACACACCACGGCCACGTCGTTGGATTTCAAGAGGGTACAAATAATATATATATGCGCGCTTAGGACGTCCGCCGAAACGAACGCGATTGTTTTGTCACCGTTATCGGGCGAAAAAATTACGGCGGACGGAATACGTTATATATTTTACGAAGAGAAATTCGTACAGTTTCTAACGGTAACGTTTCGTTCGTTCGCTAGTCGTTTTACCGTGTTAGGGGATTTCCGACCGTTTCGTTCCGAGCCAATAAATATTACGCGCGTTTTTGCGATTCTTCCAACTTACGTGGTGTTGCACTACTGTATGGCGCGCGTGTACCTAATACATTTCGGTCTTAGAAATAAAACAGGGCGGTTGGTTGTTGTGTAGACCTGAAATTGCCGTCCGAAATTTATAATATCCGATTTCGTTCGAGGCGTTTATTTACGCGTACACTATTCGCGCGACTACTTCGGGTAAATGTTTGTTGTCGGTACACGAACATCCACGAGTGGTGGTCCGATGGCGAAATTCCATTTTCGACGTTTAAACGAACGGGGAAATCATTTTCAATTCATAATACGACGCGGCGTTGAATTCCGCGGTGTTTCAATACTGCCCGTTTAATGAAACGTGATCGTCAATTAAGTCCGATTCACCACTTAACGCCTAGCGGCGTCGTTCATTTTCGACGAGTTTCCATTTGCCAAAAGCCGGCGTTTCGTCGTTAGACGACGTGAATCGGTGGTAATAGGAGTGACGTAGTTATACGAATCACACGCGCACACATTTATATATTCGGTTGGCCCGAGAAAAAGAATCGATATCGTGGACATTTCTCGAAAGCGGTCGACGAGTTTTTTTCGCCACCGTCGACGCGATAAACGTTTCGAGGAGTGTTGTACACGAGTTCGGCGGTGTATTTCGCGCTTTTCGTCATTGCCGCACATCGTTTTAATATAAGTACGCGTTCGTCTTTAGTGTAGTGTCTTCGGCGTAGACACGCGAGGCGTCGCGGAATACGAAATATACTTACACGGACGAATACGTCCGTTAATTATTATCGTTTTCGAGATCGTTCGCGCTTTCCTCCCCCCCCCAAAAATAAAAAAAAAAAAAATTTCACGAGCCAAAACGATTTATGGCGATAAGCCGCGTTAAATCCCGTCAGTATCGTATTGACCCTATTAGTCGCGTTATCGAATGTAATCAGGCGTTCGCTGCAAAACGAGGCGTGCGGTAAATGTCTACCGGTCAAGAGTATAACGACGACGACGAAAGCGTATAAAAAAAAAACCACCGCCGCCGCAAAACAAATTAACGCGCGTCGGGCGTATAATTTTTTTATCGGGTTTTCGCCGTAACCGCGTTAAGATACGGTCGCGTATTATTATTTATAGACGGCGCGATCGTTAAAAAATATTTTCGTCGCGAATTACGTACGTAACTACCGTCACCTGTTCCAGTGTGTATATGTGTGTATCGCGCGCGGATTAAGTGGACATTTTTTCTAATTTATCCTCTCCCGGTACGTATACTTATAAATAACGGGTTATTACAAGGGATTTTTTTTGTGTGTACGTTGGCGCACGACTGCCATTGCGCCGACAATTTTATCGGCCGGTAGTTATTGCGGACGGTGCACGCGTGTAAGTATCGGCAATAATCAATATGTACACCCTAAGTTATGTAAACGATAATAACATAGAGCGCCCGAGTTTGTTACGGTCGTGCCGGCGATCAAATTTAACGAAATAACGTTGACTAGACGAAAGTCGAGATAACTGTGCGCGATCGTCCGGCGCGGCGGTGGTTTCTTTTTGTACGAGACGTTAAGGAAGATTTGCGCGAATATATTTCGCTTGGCTTGTTTCTAGAATGTTCTATTACGCAATTGGTCTCGAAAAAATGTTTCGACATAAAACACGACGAAAATTCGAAATTAAAACGATCGGCTAAATAAAAAAAAAAACTAAAAAACCGTCGAGTCGACGTTAGTTCGTGGAAAAATAAGTTCGTCGTATTAACGGTTAAGTTAATTTCAACTTTTTAACTTATCAACTCGCTAAGGCTCCTCCTTAATAATTAAATAATAACGGATACGCCAAGTTGCGAATAGCGATTGACGGCGATTCGTCGACGTCGTCGAGCTTGCGTGCACCACTTTTTTCGCTACTCTTCGGACTTGTCGCCGCCAAGCGAGTAAATCCAAAACACTTTTAGTGTACAATTCGATGGTAATTTTGCCGACATCTTAAATTGAAAAATAAATTAAATTAAAAATTAAACGCTCCCGTCATTTTACTATCCTGTTCAAACGGTAGTAGGTATTTTTTGATACTTAATATACCGACGGCGAATTACGTCGCTGTCCGCCGGGGACGTCCTTTAATTTCGACAACTTTTTTTACACCGTCCGCGCTCTATTTATAAATCCGCAGACGTATTTCGTTGTAGGTCATCGGGGCGCGATCCCGTACACGACTGTATCGAAAGTGCCTACATGAAACGCCGGGAGAACGAAGCCGGTTTTGCCATAATCGTATTATAGCTTTATCGAATTAAGGAAATTTTTTTTATTGAAAAAAGTTAAATACTTAGTGTATAATGTAGCTTAACAGTTAAATGAGAAGAAAAAAAATCAAAGAACTTAAAATGAAAGTTTAAAAAGAGCGTTAAATGGCGAAAAATGAGAATCAAATAGCGAGACCAGAAGACGCGAATAAAAAGGTAAGATTGAATATAATAAACTGACAAGATGAATTTAAGATGCTATACGAGGAGCTATCGATATGTTGTTGCGCAAAAGAACTATCGTAATTATGATTGGTAATCGAACGGCGATACTGACCCCCCGAAACGACGACATGGCCGAAAGCGCGCGAATATTACGCGGACGCGTTGGTGCCGTATCGTGTGGGTCAACACAGTTGGAGCGCACACGGTTAGGATGGGTTTTCACTAAGCGCGAAAATAACAACGGCGACGATGATCGAATTTTCACGGCGAACGGTCGTAGGTGTTAATTGGAGCACGAATTTCGTTTGTACGGATGAAAATAACGTTCGCGGAAGATACCGGAGGTGTTAAATCGTTATTTAGTTTTCGCCAATTACAAACCGTCGTTTGTCGCGACAAATATTCTTCGAACAATACAGGTGTGTGTGTGTGTAAGGAAGGGATAATAATACAGGTAGAGTTCGGTAACGCAATTCACGAACCTATCCCGCGAGAAACGTACTTAAAAAATATTATTTACGATTTCGTTTATCCGATATCGGGTAGCGTTCGTTAAACGAAACGGGGTGATTACTGAAACGTTTTCATCGATTTACCGGGTAGCGTTTTTGTTTTTCGCTCGTCCCAATTATAGAAACCACGTCGACGAAAACGAACGTATTTTCGTCGCCCGTGTTTCTAAATATATAACACGACCGGGTCTCGCCAAATATTATTCGCCCATTAAACCGACGACGAAAATTCGTGACGGTTTTATTCATTTTCGATACGGTGTAGGTGTAGAAGGGTGCAACCTTTCGGACATACGTTACGAATAACACGACAGTACACAAAACGAATGGATCACGGTATCGATTAAACGAACAGCGGGCTGAAAAATTATTATTTTCACCGTCGCTTGCCGGCGTTGGAGGAAAGTTGTTGTTGTTGAAGTACACAGTTTGTCGATTTCGGGAACGAGTAATATTTCCGGTCGTCGGACGGTATTACAAACTTTCGTTCTTCGCGCATTATCCCCACTTTGTACTTCGCAATATCGCGGCGGACATTTTTACGCGTACTATATCAGTAATACAACGGTTTCGCGTAATTATTTCTCGTTAAGACACGCTCCATTTTCGCGTAGGATAACCGAGCAAAAATTATAGAAAATTACGTATATAATAATAATAATAATAATAATAACGTATTATTACTTACTTACTTACTTATTATACTAGTTTCTTAAACAATTTGGGTAGATACCTATTTCGGGTGAACAAAAAAAAGAAAGAATAACGGACAAAATTATAAGTGTGTGGGCGTGTGTGTGTGTGTGTGTATATATATACACGTTTTTATGGGAAAAAGTCGGAGGATCATGCGTATAAAAGAAATAATTTATTTTACACCTTCCGTTATTATCTTCAGAAACGTCGCTATAATATTATATTACTGTTCTTAACGGAGATAGGCTAAAAAAGCGTTCTATACGACCCATTGTCAAAAAGTAAAAAATAACCGCGTATAAGAAAATATATACGTATATTTAGGTACGTTTAGTGTCTATATCAACCGTATAGCGTTCTTTATTCGATCGGGCGCTCGTATTAAATAACGCGAAAACGATAAATTACAGCGATCTACTGAATATCCTACCTATACAAATATATATACCTATATATGGTAGTATCGTGACGACGAGGGATCTTAGGTAACGATTTAAGTCGATAGTCGCGCGTTTTTGAATAAAGCCGATTATTCAATAGGGTCGTCTCGTAACACGCGAATTACGAAAGACGCGTTTTTTGTTTTCACTAAAATAGAAGACCGGGAAATAACTCGTAAGTCCGATCGCGGAAAAGGTCGCAGAGTGTTTAATCGTTCGATTCTGGCGCGTAACAATTAAACGCGAGGTTTTCACGCGGAACACGACGCGCGGCGATCGACACGCAATTTCGGACGCGGAGAAACCAACTGCGCGTGATGTACGGCGAAATTGTCGAGTTACGAAATTTCGAACGAAAGCCACGGCGAAAACTAACAACCGTAAAGATTACGCGGGCACATATTTACGCGCAAATACTTCGGTGATAGACGCGCCGCCGGGAGGTCATTTCGCGCACCGAGACACTTATAATTGTAATGACGACGCGTTGTGCGCCGCGGGAAACGAGAGTCGGGCAATTAACGTCGCGTCGAGGAATTAATTAATTTTTTTTTTTAGTTAAAACGGTTGACCGAAAATTGCAATTACAACACGAAGATAATCACGAGCGAATAATACGTACGAAAAGAATACTACGATTTATCGAAGTTTAAACGAAAAATAAATAAGCGCGAAAATCGCGTTTTAATCGATCGGAATTGCGCTATTTTTATCGTTCCGATATAATTTTACTGAAATCGTTACGCCGTTTAAAACCGTTGGAAAATTGGGTATTTAAGACTTTTATTTTTGAACAACTGTGGCGGGGGAATTTTGAAAAAACTACGCCGTCGAAACGGAATAATACGATTTACGTTACTACAGACACGCGTGCATGCGTATATTGTCGCGTTGCTACACGGAAATAAAGAAAACGGATATAAATTTTAATAACACCGCGAAATAATCTAATAATACGACAAAATATATATATGCACACGTTTTCCGAACAGTACAGACTTCCTATTGTGCGCGCGAAGCGTGTGTATATATATATATATTGTGTTAACAAACTATTTTCGAACTAATACAAATACGAGGAAGAAAGTTTTTCCCTAAATAATTTATCGACGCGTCTCGTGTTTCCGAGTTAATTTGTTTTATACGCCGGCCAAGTCCGAAATTCTCGCCTTTATTTTATGATTTCAGTCGGCATTTTATCTTTCTTACGTCGAACATTGATCGGTCATCGTCGCATTCACACTAGGCGGGGCGAGGGCAGGTATTGTAAGAATACAAAATCGACTACGAAACACACGGACGTGTTTCTAAAAAGAAACACGCGATTCTAGTGTTGCCGGTTTTCCTATCGTTTTCGTAAAATTTAAAGAGAATATATTATTTTTTGAAGAAAATCGTATTTTTATCGTGCTATTCAGCGGGAAGGTGTTAGGTTTCGTTAGCGTATTCAATAAACGTTCACCTCGTATACTATAATAATTCGTCGTTTTATAACTACAAACGAAATGATCGTATATTTTCATTTTAATATACACGTCGTTCAAATCTTATAGCCTAAAGCGGTATTTGTCGAACATACATAATCGAGAAAATCGATTCGCCAGTTTTTGACGTACGTTTTATTATGATCGTGTTAGTAAACTGGCGGCGGGTACTCTGTTCGGTTGCAAAATCTTCGCAGCGCTTACCGTCCTCCCAAGGTATTAAAATTGTAGACAAAACCAAAGTATATATATATTATTTACTAAAAAAAATAATGAACGAACCGCGGGCGTTATTATTATTAGCGTCGCGATAATAGTCGGGGGTTTTTTTTTGTTAGTCGAGGGTAAGTAATTTGTTGTCGTTGGAAAAACGTATTATAAACGACGAGAGAGCGTACGAAATAAACAAGAGGGGAATTTCTGGAATGTTTTCATCCGTTGTACAAACCTAATAATTTCTTTATTATTGTTATTATTATTCTTTATCGAGCTGTGTATTCGATACGCGGGTACGTAATCGTCAGATTGGCGGAAGGTGGGGGGAACGTGTAAGAAAATACGGGCGTGGCAAACGTCGGAAGTAACGGCGAATACATTTCGAACTATTATTGTTTCGCGAAAAAGAAAATACAAATCGGCCACAAGGATACGCGAGTACAATCGTATGTACGTACACAATATATATATATTACGAAAAGCAGAGTCCCTCCCGCCCGGCCTGCTGATATTATGCTCATAAATAATGTAAATAAATATACACTTTGGCGAGTTTTCCTATTCGATGACCTTTACACGTACGTGTATACACATACTTTCGGAACACAAGGACGAGCGAAATCGAAAATCGCCGTCGTACGTTCGACGACCATTCCACACACACACACGCGCGCGCGCGTCATTAATCGGCGGCAGCGGCGACGCTTCGTTTTATTTTCCCAGCATGCGTCGACGGGTGACGATCGGACCACTTTCTTCACCTCCGAATATTATCGTCGTTAACGAAGACGTCGGGGGTTTGAACGGTCGCGTCTTCGTCACGTGGCGCGCGTATAAAAAGAACGTATTTAGATGAACCTATTATTATCTGCGTATATGACGCGCACGACGTCTCGAGCGTTTATTCAATAATAGTCACGCGCTTCAAGCGTGACGAGATCGCGGATTAATCTTACGTATTACTACTAAATATGACGACGACGTTGTTAATATTAACGCCGTTCGATTCGTTACCTCCGTCACGATACACAGCAAACGGATTGTCGTATACACACGGAAAGCCGGTAATTATTATATTATGGCATATCGAGCGCGTGTACACCGGTTATGGTAACCGTTCGTCGTTATACCGTAATTACAAATTCGAGGACGGTGGTTTAATTATAAAAATTTACGGTTCCGTTAAATTCTACGGAAACCGGCGGATTGAAATTTAACTCGACGAAAAAATTACAGAATAATTTGTTCGTACGCGCCAGGCCGGAGCCACGATCAGTTAAATATGACAGTCAATGGGATTGACAGCCAAGAGTGATGGTGTATTATTATATGACTGATAATGACTGACAACCTATTTTTGTAAACGCGGTGGAATTTTTATTATTATCGGTCGAAACGGTTGACATTCGTGATTGTCGGTCTATCGAGTCGAGTTGGCGGTTACACAAACGTGTTTTTACGGCGAATTTTTTTCGTAAATTTCGTCGTATCCGATCAAATTATTTATTCAAAACGACGAGTAAATGTGATAACGACCATTTTCGGCCCAGTTCGTCGAATAGGAAATTACGAACGCGTTCGCTTTCCTTGACCGTTCTTTTGTCCATTATTACGTCATTTACTTTATGTTTTTCACCTTATCGTACACCAGGTAAACAGGCGATATATAGCCGTTTACGACTGACTCGAGTGTTTCAAAATTGGTCAACGTCACTTGAAATTGAAGTACAGAAGAGTGTGCCGACCGCATCTTCGGGGGAAAAGAATTACGTTCGAACATTTGGTATGATCGTATCGTCGTTTACGCGTTCAATATATGGCGAACATAACGGAAGTACCGACATGGTTCGGTAGAAAAAATTTAAAAAAGAAAATAGGACGCATTTCCTATGCGCATTATTTGTTCCGCCCATTTTGACGGAAAATTGAATGGAAAACGACAGATGTAATCGAATTTTGCGAACGACCAACGAGTGAAAACGATTTTTTCGATCAAAAATTTTTACCGGAGATGAACCTTAAGGTTTTTATTTGTGATTCAGAAACGAAATTTTAGTTATTTGGATGGCACACAATAACATCACCGAGGTAAACCACGCGTTGTCAAATCACAATTACGTTGTGTTATGTTGTTACGTCGATCATGGGTTACGTTGATAGCGTTCGTTAGCAAAATTCGCCAATAATTTTCGTACCAAATGGACAAACAGCTATTTTTGGTTTTCGCGTCCAACGTATCGAATCGTTCAAAAGACACTGGAATTTGTCGAAAAAAATAGTGGAAAAATGGGAACGTGGCTGATTTTCGCGCTACCGACGATGATGTGCCGCCACACGTCGTATAGGCGGTTAGACAATTTTCGGTTGATAAATTAACGTCTACATAATTTCCATGTTCGTCGGATTTCGCACCATACGAATTTCGACTATTTTCGAGCTTAAAACTCCGACGCCAATATGGCGGACGTTTCTCTCCGGTCGAATACTCTCAGGGACCGTTTTTCCAACCAGAAGGTTATCAACGATATATTTAATTAGTTCCGAATTCGTCTGAACGTGCGCGCGCGTCATCGATCCCATTGAAATTGTATTATATACGAGGAGAAAAAATGAAATTCCGGCAACTTTCCGAACCAACTACGTATATGGCCGTATTTCGAGTAAAACTATACATCGGAATTCCGTAGGTCGCGCTCGATGTGGAATCTAAATATTTCGCGCCGGAGTGTCGGACTACAAGGTTTATTTCTATTATAGTCCGACAACCCGTTTATTTCGCGATCGTCGTCGTCGTCGTCGTGCAAATGAAAAATCACGCGACGAACTCGGCGGTATATTATTGACGTCAGTTTCACGCTAGACGTCGTATAATGAAAAATAATTACGCGCGGTAAACAACGGTGAATGATTATCGTCCGTTCTTTCGCGCGCGCCAAATGCGGTTACTTCACTTTTGATTTATAACTCGGGCGTCCGTCCGTTATATTTCGGCAACGAGATTTTTGGGAAAATTATTCGAGGGAACTTGTTTAATATTATTTTTTATTATTCAAAGAAGGCGGGGAGGTATATTGTGTGTGTATGTGTGTGTAAATAAAAAGTACGATTTCGACGAAACTATTCGTGAAAAATGTGAGAAAATCGAAGAAATTAAAAATTCCTCTAGAAACAAAATCCGTTCAAGACCGGTACGCGTTATATATATATATATATATATATATATAGAAAGAGGACCTACAAGGTCATTGATCGTGTCGTTTAATACGGGTCGTTTAATCGACGTAGTTGGGTAAAACAAAAGGAAATTGGCTAGAGTTGATCGTTTTTCTGTTGTTCGTCGCTGACCCGAGCTAACGATGATTACCCGCGTTTCGCAGGCCGCGGGTACGATAAAAACGAAAAAAACAAAAAAATAACTCGAAATTCGCGTAACTTGTCGATATTTCACGTAGAAAATACGGTCGGTATATTTCGACCAGTTACGTTCGTTCGTGTCCGAAAACGAACAATTACACTGCCTGTTATTCGGTGGTAACCGGTGCGTCGTCGAGAAATAAATACGTATCACCGTCGCGTTATGCAATAATATTGCGCGGAAATTCCGCGTGCGCGTTCGCAATATATCCCGGGCGATTATGATTTCTAACGGCTCTTTGGACACCGCGAGTAAATGTGTTTCACCGAGCACGAACGTACAAACGCGCGGGAGGATTATTCAATATACATAGGCGTGGATATTTCACGCCGAAACTCGCGTATTTGGCCCCTCGGCCGGGCTATGTTTCGACTCGGGCGTGATTCGGGGAAATAAAAATATTGTTAAACGACGACGTTTATTATTACTATTACTATCGAAATATCTACCGGAACGACGGAGTGTCGCGTATTTAAAAAAAAATGTACCGATCGTGTTATTCTTTTAAATGTGTAAGATAATCGTCAAACTTCGTGATAACTCTCTATTCGACGAACGGCATTAAAACGTAACAATTGCCGTAATTAAATGTACGTATCATTTTAAAAATACAGGTATTTCCGTGAAAACACACGCTGTGTGCATCGCCGACTCGTGTATACAATTTGTTTATTGTTGACATTCGAAGACGGAATAATTTATATTTGTAAATAAATAACACGGCGTTAATAAACAATTACGGTTCAATATAAGGCTCTTAAAAAATCGACGGAAAAAAATAAAAAGCTTTTTAAATATTTTAGGGCGTCTAATTTCGGGAACGAAAACGCGCTAAGGCGATTGCGCGAATGGGAAGCGCGGAATTTTTTTACACGAAAATCCCGAGCTTAATAATAATATAGTCCGGAGTGCTTTATAGCGAAACTTTTCGTTATTTATTTATTTTATCGCGTAAGTACGCGACGCGCAATATCGATTTATCATTATACGCGTACCATACGCGGGGCGCAATTTCGTTCGCGAACGTATTATTTTACGTCGGCCAATTTAAAAATAATGGAAATCGGATCGGCGTACGGAAAGCGAAAGAACGCGGGCCGTTATTATAGAATCGGTACGGAAACCGAGACGTCCATAACGATTAAAGGACAAAGGGAATGACACGAATACTACCTACATCGAACAACAAACACGGGCCGGCAACTTTTTTTCGAAAGTTTATTTGGCGAATTGTGTACGGCGCGTTCACTCACAGCACGTTCGAACGTTCAATTTACTTACGCCGGTGTTGAAATCCCAAATGTCATCGGCACACGCCATACGAAATAATTTGATTTCAATTACCTCGCCGACCGTGCCAATCTGTAATTTTAATTAAACTTTCGCACTCGGCTAGAAACACGATTTATACAATTTCGGCGCGCGATACACTTATACATTAAGCGTTATCGACGCGCAAACTTGCGACGAGACCGTATAAAAACAACAGTTTTTAGCGACATTTCTGCGGCGCGTGTCTAACCGATGGCCAATCGCAACGAAATCCAGTGAGCGTTTCCCTACTCAGATCGACGAGCCGATAAAAATATCGGTAAAAGCCGTAGTCAATTTCTAAACGCGTTTTACACGACAATATTCGACGATTTTTTTTTTTCGTTTTCGTACGAGGTCTCTCTTTGCCAATTTGAGACGGTCGTCCTTCGGTTACGCGTCGTAAGATTGGTCCGAAAAAATGTATACACCGGTCGCGTAGCCGCGACGATTTCGTTTCGCCGTTAATTTCGCGGACCCCGAGTCACAGTCGGCGCAAACAACCGCGGATGAGACCGAAATACCCTCGGAATCCGATTACACGATATAATACACATCGTCTCGATGTTGTCGCTCGGCCTACGTACACACACACACATATATTTACACATAAACAATTTTTACAACTACCGATTTTTCAACAAAGTACCGCACCTCACCGAATAACATCTACTCGGGCGTGGTTTGCCCATTAATTAATGCGGGTTTCGCCGTCGTCGTCGACCGCCGCGGCTAAGTTTATATTGTTTATTGTTTGACCCGGCGCGATGTACGCGGTCCGTTCGGAACTCTATAGAACGTTTTCTAATATTGGCCGCCTCATGCACTTGAGCGACACACACGTTTTCGATCGACACACGCGCGTACGTACGAAAGCAAACGCGACGTTTAGTATTTCGACGTCGAACGGGTCGTCCGTGCACGTCGAATTAGCGAACTCGCCTACCGACTGTGCGACACGGTGAGAAAAATCCGTTCGAATGTCGGCGATCGATCACTGGTTGCGTGCACTAACCACCCCACCTGCCGACACCACAGAGTTGAAAATCCACCAATATTTGAGACAAACGGCAACGACGAAGGTTTCTTCTCATCACCAACGCGGCCCGACTTGACGCCCATTGACTTGTTCGTATTATCAAGGATGGTGAAACCGAAAGCGTTTTCGGGACACGCGGACGATGATTAAAGAAAAGTCGTTGGACGCGCTAAACAGCGCGTTACATTACGAGAATGTTTGGAACAATGGGAAAAGCGTTATCTCATACTCAGTACTACGAAAGGGATTGATGTTTTCAAAACGTGATGTCTCGTAAGATAAAATTCAATACGTAATTCTCGTTTCTTTTAGGTATACCCTCGTACGATACATATATATATATTGTTGTATCGTAAGACTAACGCCAAACGACAAACGGTTTACAACATTTCATAGGATATATTTGTTGGATATTCGTGGGTTAAATACTAGATGAGTGGTGTACATTCAAAAAATCCGTAATACCATAAACCTATACAGATTAGAAATATGTTTTGATTAAAAACGTTTTAATTTTTCCGACATATATAACGAATACACGATTTGCGCACCACACTGACGAAGTGTATACGGTATTTCTTTAATTTTTCGGCGGAGCAAAATTGAAATACGAAATTCACGCACGCTATGCGATAGTCCGATGATTAACGACGAATGAAGACAAAATGTCGAACCGTTTAACGTAAATTTCATTCGAAATATGTTTTGAGATGTGGGAGTATTATATAAGACGAAACGCTTACGAACATTTTAGAGATTGAATCGCGTCCTATGGGAATTTCGTACACGAGATATGCGCTAATAACGTCGGTAGAAATGTCGAGTGGTTTATTCGGTCGTTACAACGCAATATTAAAAACAAATCGGGCGATGGCTTTCAATTTGAAACGATCAAATTGTTTGTCGTATCTAATTGTTTTTCGCGTGGAAAAAATAACGACTATTTGCATAAAAATTGCTTTCGGTTCTTTTTAAGAACGTACTTCGCGTTTTTTAATTTAAATAATCGCGTGTTTACGATACTTGTACGTATTAATATTTTTTTAAACGATTTTTTTTACGAATTTTCGATTTTAATATTTTCGATTTTAAATAAATATCTAATAAACGAATAACGATTAAAATATGTTAATTTTATTCTAAATCGAAATCCGGCGCGTGTTTTAACGTTCGACCGCTACAAGTAACCAATGCGAATAACAGAGAAATAGGACTGGGAGACAATACGTTCGAAATCAATTAAACGATTTTAACTATTTCGTGATAGTAAATCGTTTTTAATTAATCGTTTTAATTTGGATATTCGAAATACGTCTAATACCTTTTAATTATCGCAATATAAGGTGGCACGTGCTCCTGCGGTAACATTACGCGAGCCGCCTCTGTAATTGTATACGATTAATGTTATCGCGATCCTATATTTATATCGGTCGGGAGTTAAACATTTGAATAAAACTCTAAAAAAATACGAAATTTCGCTAACCCGACGCATTTCGTTAACGTAAAATAACGCGATTAGCTTCGTCGGTTTAGTTCGTGGCTATCGCGATTCGTACATTTTTCTACGAAAAATACGAATTCCGTGTCGACGTCTTCGAGCGATTTGTTAAAATTCGCGCGCGACGGTGTGAAACGAAAAATGCTACGGCTATTACGAAAGCACGTCTAAAAACGAAATTCTAAAACATTTGTCGATCCGGTTGCGATACATACGAAACGAGCGACTGTGGATTATGAGCAGACGATGTACTTAATTTCGAAAGGGCTTCGGGTGGTGTCTTTGATGTTTTGTGGAAGAAAGTTGGAATAGTCGATGACAAGAATATCGGTCGAGAACAAGAGACGCGTACTTGTTGGACTTGGATCGTAAATCTAAAGACGACGACGTCGCGGAAATTCGATCGACCCGTCGTCTTACCATGCAAAATACAGAGCGGATGATAGAGATACGTCTCGAATAAAATATAAACGCGAGGCATCAATAATAAGTCTCAGGTTACGCGAGAAAAAAATCGACGTTTACGTTTCATTACAATCAATTTTCGATAACTCTAAGTTCGACGGATGGAAGGCTTTCGAGATATGACCGAATGTTAAACGAAATTATTTTCGACCTATTTTAGAAATTTAAAGAGTTAAAATAAAACGTAATATTACGATCAAATTAGCCAAACTGTTCAACATACTCCCGTGGAATAGTTTCGTTAATCGAAATTTTTCCGACATTGTTGAAAACTATTGTTTGGATTGTACGACAAGTTGTTGGCTTAGTTTCATTTTTTTTCTCGTCTCCGAGTTTTCGTTAACATTCATCTTTATTTTTAATTATCGTAGCGAACGTACACACGGGAATTCCAAATTTTCGGCCACGTTTTTTTCGTTTACGCCTTTTTCGATAATTTTAAGCAAATTTACTTTCTTCGCGAGCGAACAATGTTGTCAGCTTTATTTTTTTGCGCCGTAATTGCACAAGAATCATTGCCCCGCACACGGCGCACAAATATGTATCGAATACGATCGAACGAATAGAGACTGCGAAGAATTAAAGACGAACTCTATTGTCAATGTTGCGGTTCGATGAATACAGATAAGATATCGGAAGCGTTTTGTTGTAAATTTAATTAGGAGAATTTGAGCTATCGACAACATGGCCGATTAATTATCGAATCGACGAAATTATTTTCGCGCTTTAACCGTTACGGCAATTTAAAGGCGGACTTTTTTCTATTTCAGATATTGAGAATATCGAGTTACACAAAGTTTTGTAGTTGCTTATGGTCGAGTGTGAGTAAATAAGTTGAAAGGTAAAGAGAAGTCCGATAAAGCGACTTTTACTTAAGGCGAACGTGATTTAAATTTTATCAGTTTATTACGGTAATAGTATATAAATTCGCCTCGTCAGATCTTTCCTCCGTAAATGTTAGTAATCCGGAGTAGGCAGGTCTCTATCGTATTTTTGTTTTAAATCATTTTTTCCCTTTGGCAAAAAAATTGAAAATCTGTTGTTGTTGGATAAGACGAAACTACGGGACTCGTCGACACGCGATAAAACGCGTTGGTCACGGATAATAGATTCAGAGGTTTTTGAACTGGCGTATCGATAATTGAAAATAAAGAACAACGAGAATTAATACGTCCGGAATGTTAATGGGAAAAAAAACAACGCGCCATTATGTGCGAAGGTCATACGTAACATAAGGTTTAAAAAATTACGAGCGAGGACGAATTTTCAATCGAAACATGATAATATATATATATATATACGCGTTGTGAGACTAAATGTCAATATTGAATGATTAAATAGTTATAGACAGGCAATAGAATTTCGCTCGACAAATACCGAGAATTTGTCATTGAGAACTATGCAAAGTGCCATCAGTGTCCAATTTCAGATCGATAGCATCAGCTTTACTAAACCCGGGAAGTACAATATTATTATATTCGTTGCTACGTAAAAGGTATTTTCCGCGAAGGAAACGGCGTTGCAAAAAAAATTCGATCGCGTGGAATAGAAAACAAAAAAGTGTATCGGCGATACCACGTTCGATGATAACCTATAGCGGAAATCACGTTTTCGAAAGTATTGTCGCGTCCGTGATGCTCGAATATGTCTTTCGTGACTTCGGGATCGTTTTATTTCTTAGTAAAATTTCGTACCCTGTGTCGCAATCGTCTTCGACGCACATTTCGAGCGACCTAATTTATCGCCGAAATTTTATTGCGGAATTTTTCGCGGATTACGTAAACTAATGGGATTTTTACGTGCCTAGAGAGTCCGATTGAAATTGGAATTCAATTTTAATCAGTAAACGCGTTACATAGCACAATATATACCGTATATAGAGTTATTATTATTAGTATGCATCCGGAGTACGTTTTGTGCGGAGTATATAAAATGATTAAAAAAAGTCCGAAATAAAACCTAGTGTAGTTATAGGATCGAATTACATTATATATATACATATGCACACACATAGAACCTAACACCGTTATGGTGAAGCTAAAACGTACGAGTATATACATTCCTTTTTAAATCCACGTCCATTCGTTCGCGTTCCGTATTTTTAAATAGCAATTTTACCTTCTTCAATGTCAGAGTAATCTTAGCAAGTGGCTGTCCATACATTACGTCTTAGCAACGCGATTGTAAATTGCGTCGGCACGTTATGTGTAGAATGACAACGATGACCGACAAAGATTTCTCTCTGGGCCAATAGAAACGTTTGTTTTTACGTTATTAAATAATAATAGAGCATTTATTCGTTTTCGGTTGGTATCGTGGCAAACAGTTTCGCTTTGTCCGGTACAGAAGAAATGTACTAAAGTCGTACGGAAAAATACGTTACAAAAATCGTGTCCATAACGTTGTAAAAAATCGCGCGCATTATTTCGCCGTATGTTCGAAATTGGATTCGTAAATTAACATTTTCGCGAACGCGTAGAGTATCCATGACAAACTTCTCGGAAAGATGTTTCAATCGTCAAAAGAATGTACGAACGGAAACGAAATGGCACAATTAGTGGAACAATACACGAGGGATGCCGTGTATAACTACTCCGTACGATCTTATTTTTAAACTTTTAATTTAATTTTAAGATTCAATTGTAACGACAACACTCACTCTAGCTCGCGTTATTAATTATTATCGTTGTAAAGGATTATCGTCGTTAAAACTTAAAGCGAACGATTAATGCGTCGGTAGCGTAAATAGGCGAACAAGTAGGGTAGCGTTGATGTTGTGGCTTATAAATATGTAATGAATGAGACGATCCATTACCGAAAATCGGGAACTTTCAATTTTTTTTTAATACGTAGCACGATTAATTTTAAATCGACGTTAATATCGGGACAGTTGTTTACGTACTATCCGAATTAATGTTCTCACGTCGATCGTGTGTACGTACATATTGACTTTTGTCGTTTGATCGAAACACGAACAACTACACGCGGTGTTTCGGAAGTGTTACGGTAAAATCTGTACGTACCGTTTATGTTTTATTAGAAAGACTAACGAACGTACTTCGAAATTATTATTTTAACTTTCGCGATGTTTTCAATTTTGCTGACAAGTAACGTTTTGATATTTTTTAATTTCTTTATCGAAAACACAAGCCGTGAAAAATACGCGGCCGAGAAAAATTATTAAAACAAGTTCCTCGCGAATAAAAAAAAAAAAAACCAATATATAGTTCAAGTTGAAATAATCGAACGTTTTCACGTTCGCGGATAAATTTATAATTAAGCTTTTTAACTTTTACTACGTTGAAACTGGAAGTGGAACAGTGGTAGAAGGCGAGTATTGAATAATTAAATATTTTGAACGAACGCGCGTAAAAAAAACGTGCGAAGGGACAATAGTCCCCCCTCGATGAACAGAATCGACCTTCTCCTACAACGCGAGTATTTATTAATGTGCCAAAAATGTGGACGATAAACGAGAAAATGCCGAGTTTCGGTATAATTTTAATTAAATCGGTCCGGGCCATTCAAATTTTTTAACGCGCCTCATCCGGCAATACACGAAAACAAGTGTGCCGCCGGTTTGAATTAATTCGAGCGTCCAAACCGTATTCTTAATTGAAATTTTAACGATTTTTATAAATTACGTTCGTTGATAGAATAAATGGCCGGTTTACGGATTCAAACGAACGACGACGTTTTTAAGGTCTCGCATTCCCGACGTTCAATTCTAAGCTAAAACTATTCCGCGGCCTTTAATTACTTAAGGTGGCGAGCGGCGGTTCGCCACGCGCATATCCGTAAAACGTTCCGAAACTTTTCAACGAGGCGAGTTCTCTCCTAGTAAATACCTAAATACCGTACGGACGAAAAAAATACCAAATTCCGAACGACGCGGCGACGTTCGGTAATCAAATAGTCACCGCGCGTTACCGTTTGAACAATATCGATACTAGTAACATTCGTACGGTAATAATATTATTGTTTTATAAAATTCGCGTTAGAAAACATAAAAACGTAAACGACGAAAATGGCGGCGAAACACGTTTTACGAATAATTATCGAAAAACATACGTTCCGTTACGTAACTCTACGGGAGTTGAAAATTAGCTACGGAACGGTACAATATTCCGTCAACTTGAGCGCGTTTATCTTAATATTAGTTATATTTATATACGACTTCGTCGCAGGCTTATCCTATTAATGGAATTTCTAAATGGGTAATTAGTGCGGCGGCACGGTATAATGGGAGTTATTAAGAGACACGTGCTCGACGAAGGCAAACGTTTCATGAGGTTTCCAATTTGACCGTACTCCACGACATCGAAAATCTTCGTCAGTTTAAAATTCGGGTTTAAAAATCACGAAACGTCGGCGTTTTTTCGTCAAAAACAACGGTTGTATTCACGAACGGAAATTACCGTCAAACGAAAATTAAATCCGTTTCGATAACGTCGACGGCGTTCGCGTGTCTTTTACAGTTACATTTACGCCATGTGCATTCGCGAATACGGTTTCGAAAATACAGTCGACAATGTTTTACGGATAGGCGTAACGATCGAATCGTGCTCGATATTGACGACGACGTTGTTGCGAATAACGCGAAGAGTTTACAAAAACAATATTCTCAATACTCGATATAAAACTAGGTTTGAAATAGATAGCCGGTGAAGATTTTTTTTTTAAAGACGATAGCGGCGTTCCGTAAATAAAAATTAAAACGTAAATTGTATTAACCGATGGCGAATAATAATAATAATGTAACGTAATAATTATAATATTATAATAATTATTATAACGTATACGGAATTTATATACATTTTACATAGTGTGCGGTAAATGGTGAAAAACGATACGTCATTGAGACGGCTTTCCTTTATTTAGGTCATTTTTAAAAAAAAAAGTATAAACGAAAGGATGTAACAAATTGAAACATTAAAATACTCTTATAGTTCTGTTGAAATAAAAAACAGAAAAAAGAACGGATAAATCAAAATTGTATACAGCCGTTGACGCTACGTATATATATAGTTTAGAAATAGTAAAATTCTATCCAATACGAAATCACATTGTGCTAAAACTAAAAGTATTATTAAATATTTTCTACGATAATGCGTATCTGTTTGAAATCAATATTTGTGTAGGACACGTTAATATCACACACGCGCACACATATTACGTATCGCTGTTGGCGACCAATTCTTTTTACGTTAAAATAAAAAGGAAAAACTAAACGTGTTTGAAGAACGTTATTAAAAATATTAAATCGTTCTTATACGTTTTTCGTCACAAACTGATATTATTATAATACGCGACGTAACGAGATTCGTTAGCCGCGTTAAATACGGAAATTAATTTCGATCAAACGACGCGGTACGATGCACGCCGTACTCAGCACTGTCACTAGCTCGTGTGACTATGCATTCCCGCAATTTGGAAATCGTAGTAGAAAAATAAGTTCCGTTGTAATGACGTAAATGGTTCAGTCGAATCGGGTAGGTTAGAAGCGAAAAAATTGTCGTCCACGTACCAAAAAACCGACTACGCGTTCAGTTTTCAAGCGACATTTACGCGTTTTCAGGTTTCGGTTCTTTCCCACCTCTCGTGAATTACGCGGATCACGTCAATGGAAATTATCCGCTTAACTCGTTCAAGTACAATAGGTACTGGACTCTATGTTAATGACGGACTGTTGTGTTGCTACGGTAACTTCGCCACATAAATTGAAGTGTTTCGAATACTCGACGAATAATAATAATAATTCGCGAGACGAGGATCACTTCAGACACTTCGACGACATAAAGGATCTATATTGTTGGTCACTCACGAAATCTATTCGTAATACAAAATAAAAAAAAATCGATAAAAATTTATTGTATTTTTGAGCAGCACGGCTAAGGCCTATTTCCGTTTATCGTCGACGAACAAATTGGTCGCACGTGTGATCTATTTTATATCTATTATCAAAAGTATTCCACGGGAAAAAGTTCCGGCTCGAGTAAACGGAAATCCACGAAGATTTGAAAGGAATTTTTATTTTTAAAACGATACGAAAGCGTTAACTGCGATCGTATTCAAAAAGACTTCGCTTAAGTGGATACTGTGAGCGTCAAATCGTTATTTTCTTTTTTTCCGAAACGTTTCGCGTACGTTTCTCATTATCATCTATATAGATGTGTATATATATATTACTTCGACGCCATTCTATTCTAATATATTTTCAAATATCGACGGAAGATTGCTATTGTTCGACGTCGTTATTTCGAAAGCGTCAAACGTATAATTTACCGGAATTTCGAACGTATTCATAAACCGTTTTTAGACGACCGAAAAATTGCGTTCAAGAAACGACTTAATTTTCGTGTGTGTCGTACGGAACGCCAGGAGCGGTCGTGTGTGTGTATATTATATAACGGAATACCTCTCGCACTCGTTTAAAATTTAAACAGCGACTTATGATATAAATCTGGTCTTTTGTATTATAGTTAGCCGGCGAATACAATAGAAACGGGAAAACTTTATATTTTTTATGTAAAACACAATATACGCGCGCTCGTGTTATATATTATTACAAGGTCCTTCGTCGATGTCAGTTTTCAACTTTCGTTCCCGTACCACGTTACGCGCGCTACTTTTTCTCTGTTGCCCACAGCGCACGTTACATGTGCGCTGGGAATCCGGCGCGTATAGATTACTTATAGTTCGAAACGACAATATCGACCCGAACGACTCTTATTGTCTCCGTATCGTCTACGAACGTTTTAGACGAAATTTCCGATTACCGTCAAAGTCGTTTCCTTCCATCCGAACACGTTCGGGTCACAACGTACCAATATTGTTTTCAGACGAAATCGTAACGAGTAAGAAACGAACATGGAAACGTGACTGCGTATATACACAATCGTCGGTCAGCGGACATTTCTCACCAGTCACGTAATTATCGTTCAATTTTCGTTCGTTGTTCTCCACCGACTGACGAGTTAATACGGATTATCGACGAGATTTCTTTACGCGTACAATTCCTTACGAAGCGTTTGATGAATAACATCGGTTAGATGAAAACACGGTAATGAAATAGCTAATGACGTTTACGGGCACGAAAACGCATTGTTGTAAATCTAATTCGTTCTTAGCGTTACTCGAAATTCGAAATTGTATTATTATTATTATCGTTTAAAGTTTATTCAAACGTATTTTGTTACAAAAATATACCGCGTATAAAACTTAAATCGAATATTTTATAAAAACTAAAAAACTTTCGAAATACGTTAACTTATTTGGAATAAATAATACCGCGGTGAACAAATATATAGACACAACAATTTACGTCGACGCGTTCTAGATAGTTGACAGCCACGAGTGGTTTCCGTATTATTGTAGTTGAAAAAACATTAAAAGTTAAAATTGAATAATATCATAACTCATAAGTCTTTGTGCGTTGTTAAATGCTATTAAACAAGCGATCGTGTTAAATCACCCGGAAACGTGCTTATCTTCCGGGTATTTCTCAAACTCGCTAGGAAATACTGAAAATAAAAAATTTAATAAACTCGAAATCACGTACACAACAATCTATCGAGCTCTATTAACTTAGACTATCACGTCACATTTGACCTTATGGAAAATTAGATAATATTGCGGAAGAATCAATTTATTCTCCATAAGTTCAATTAAAGAACGTATTGCTACAGACGATTATTTATGAAACGTTTCCTTCCCTCCGTTAAAAAAACCAAAAAAAACATTCGTCTAGTTTCGATTTTCATGAAAACAACTATCGCGATAAAATTATTATTTATATAATAACTACAAATGTACCCAACACGAGTTTCAGACAACTATTACCGCGTTCATTTAGCCTCATCGATGAAAATGTGAAAACACAAAAATACAACGACACGGCTACAAAACAGAATATAATACGTTCAACAGAAAGTTTACCGTAAAACTAAAACTTTTCCCAAAATTCGACGGACTTTTGTAATTTTTTGAAATAGTTAAATTATACGAAAACTCGTCTAACGTTCAAATAGAAATATATTATTCGTTAATAAACGTATATTAAAAATAAAACTTCGAAAACATTTCTTCGCTATACACATCTGACTAGCTTATCAGTTTTTAATAGTTTTACTTTTATTTAGACCCCAAACGTTGAAGCTAATATGTAACAACAACAAGGGTTATTATCGATCAGAATTCAACGCGTTGTCTGCATATCAATGTAATAGTCGAGCGCGAAATCGATTAAAAATTTTACGCGAGTCGATCGACGTCGGTACGGCGCTCCGTATACGCAATTCTGATACATACGCGTGTTGACGGTCGACCGATTTTCAGGTGTACGCTGCACGAAAGTTTCGGGGGGTGTAAAAAGTAAATAGTTACCGCACGCTCGAACGGAAAACGACGGCGGGGGAACGAGAATTTCGGTACGATCTGTAGGGGCGATAGTGGCTTGAGGTTGTGCAGTTATGTAATACACTCTGGTCGGGCCGAAACGTGGGCCTGGGATTCCGCTGATTTATTCGTCGGGCAAGTTCCCGGACTAAGCGGTAATATAAAACTCGTTTCTATATGTGTATTATACGGCGCTGAAATCTTTTAAAATATTACAAAAGGCGCGCGTTGTTTCTCATTTTCGCGCGGTGTTGCAGACGATAAATTCGGCGGTGGCGGCTACGAGGGCCTATAGCGTATGTATATATCGCCGTAACACCCAACGGCGGCGGCGGCGGCAGAGCCGACGACGGAGAAACAATAACCACCCGACAAAAAGGACACGCGCGGCAATACAATGACCGCGATAGTGGTACGACGAGGACGCGCGTATATATGCGGTTGAATCGCGCGCGTGCGTGCGAAGGAAAATGGTCGTTCGTTTGTGTTTCGCACCGAAAACACGACCGGCCCGTACATAAAGGTATTAAAATTGCACGCCGGAAACGCTATTCTCCTATTTAAGTCGTGCGCACGTACAACGCACATAACGGCCGCCTGACCACCGACCAAAGTAGCGTATATACCTATCCCCCTTCCTTCCCAACGAGTAATTCGCGCGCTACCATACGCGACCGCTTTTACGGAACCCGCGAGATATTTCGCTTTGTTATCGCCGTTACGAGTCCGATTCGCGCGACATTATTTTCACGGCGCTTAAACATAGCGATTGCGAAAAATCACGCCCGACGTTTAGTCGTGTGAACATTTTCCAATTCCAGTCGATTTTCGTGACGAAACGACGGTACAAGATATACCTACGGATATTATTATTAAAAATCCGTACCGGTAACTAAATTCGAATATTTCGCGACGATAAGTACGCAAGTATGCCGTCTCCTGCATCACGTAATAACGGCGTTGTTAACGGAATAACCCGTTCACTCGTATTGCGAGCCGAGGGGCCGTCGTCGTCGACGAGAAAGTCACGAGAAAATGAAACAGAAAACGGATCGTATTCGGGTAGGTAAAAAAAACCGACGTTTCGTCGAATTTGATAATTGTCGATTCGACGAATAAATCGCGGACAACGACGGGCGAAACAAAGGTTTATACATTTTGTTTCTTCGGAAGATCCGGACAAGTCGAACGAATTCTAATTATGCGTTTTACGTAAAACGCATATTGTCTGTCGAACGAGAATGAAACGACGACCGCGTTTCGCGGAAACTATTTTACAAACGGCGATACTCCAAAACCCGAACGCGATAGACAATAAACACGTCGCAGTCGTACACGGTGACTACGCGCGTAAACGCCATTCCGTTACCTATCTATTATATAGAGTAAATCGACGACGAGAGGGTTTTTTTTTCGGTTTTCGTGGACGCGAAACCGAAAAATACGGCGAAACCGTCAACGACGAATTGCTCACGAATAATAACCACGAGTATCGCGGTCCGCGAGTTTGTCGTCGATTGTCGAACGATAATCGGTACGATTTTAGGCGTTTATAATTTTCGTTCGAGCCGCCGTCGTACGCTATAATTTATGCCGTTACTCGGTGGTTCGCCAACGACATTTCCCTACCCACCGGCTCTTGTTCCGCGACCGTTTTTCGACACTAACGTGACACGTTGCAGCTTCGATTACGATCGTACACGTAACGATATATAAATCGTACATCGACGAATCGGCGTGTCGGAATAAATTGAACTTCGTTAATAGGTTTAATGCGCGCGTTCGGTGTATGTGTATTTATACACGAATTACGGGACCGTGCCGGATAATACGCGCGCGCACCTCGCCAACCGTCGTCTACGTAGTATTTGTGTTCGTCGGTCTAGACGGGTGATAACAATAAGCGCGTCGATACGAAATCGTATTCGCGAGATAATTATCGCGAGAGATTACGATAATTCTCTCTTCCCCTTATTTAAGTATATTTATGTATACACACACACACACACGAACCGTGTTAAAATAATAAAAGTTCCGCGAAGTTATACACACGGTCGGGCGCGCGCGACGTACACAATTACCGTAATTTTACGTGTTTGATATACGACGTCGTAATCCGTTTAAAAGAGTGTTATATTTAAGTATAAATACGATCGTATCGTATATTAAAAAACGGTGTCTTTTACTACACGCTCGGGTGTACATATTTTACGAAATCGACGTGTTTCGATAAGTGAAGCAAGCGTTTTATATATATATATATATATAATACGTACAACAATGGAAAAGTAAACAAGTTCTTTAATACGAAATAAAACTTGCTAAAGTGAAAAATAACATTTTATATTCAAATGTGGGGGCTGTGTTTTTTTTATCGTAAATATTTTTACAAACCCCATAATTTATAAAATACACGAGAAACCTTCTTTATACGTACATAAAACGTAACAATGCATTACGGTCGAAATTGTGAACGTAATTTATAGGACCGAAGCAGAAAGAACTTTGTGTTTGGCCGTGTCATATTTTCCCGCCTACTCCGTTTATCAATTTAAATAATATAGATATATATGTACACGTGTCCGCCCGCGTCCTTCGCAAATTATCGTACGAAGGTACGACGGACGCAATTATTTTACGTTAACGTTTAATTAGTCGAAATATCGCGTCACGTACGCGCGCTAAATATAAACACACGAACGATGCCCAACCACTGCGAAACCGACAAAACCGATTGGCGATAGGGTTTTTTTTTTCAAGATCGTATCTCCATAATGATTTCGAATGATAAACGTTGCCAGGAAGCAAGTGCCGAATCATATTCGAATCGTAAATACAAAACGTATTTCGAAATGAAACTACGACGTTATATTATTATCGATATTGTTTTCGGGATTTTCACGATTAAAGAATGAAATGCGTTTATAAGGACCGTGAACGTCAATAACGAAAAGAACGACGTTGGAAAATAAACGATTACATTAGTCCGGCACTTTTCAGCTTCGACAACGATCGAAGTAATATATAACGCGTAAACTGTTTAAATAATACGATTACGGGGAAGGGGGGGTTTATATCCCGTACGTAATCAACACTGCGAGATTAACGTCTTTCTAATATGATCGTTGTAATAACTCAAAAATAGAAATAAAATAACTGAGATTTGGGGAAAAAATACTTAATTACCTATATGTAGGCGTTAGGTATGAGTGGGGGATGTGTTCAACTTTTAATGAGTTATTACGTTTTCGGGATCGTGAGTTCGAGAATTATTTAGGAACGTTGTTATTAATTACCAAATCACTTACCCGCTCGGTCTTGTCGATTTGAAGGAATTTAAAAAGAAATACTCGTAAAGTTAACTGAGAAAAAGGTAAGGACGGTGAGTTTGCTTATGCAACTTCACCGACAATAAGAACGAGTCGAGACGCAAAAATCCTAAAGTAGAGAACAGCCCTAGATCCTCAGAATACCGACTTCTGCTACTTGATGACTCGTGGCTAGTGTGCGCTCACATTCTGTTGAAGACGAAAGTTGTCTGTCCCCGTAGGGAGACAGACGTCATCCGGTGATCCATTGACTCGCTGTGCCGAGAGCCGGTGGTATACCAACCGATAGAAGGTCTAATGGCTGACCGGTTCGTCTGCGGACGGCCTCGATTGCCCTGACTGACTCTAGGGTGTAATTTCTGTGTTTTATAGCCGAGTCGTCAGATCATATTATTGAGACATGGCGGCTGGCTCATATTAAATTTCATCTAAATCGGCGCATTGTGTCTTTCTTTTTTGTATATTGATCGTAATTATCGTGATCTACCGGGTTTATTGTTTTTCGATATTTATTCCATTTGTTTAATAAGGAACACGTGTTCATTCGATTCGTTTCCGTTAGCGTGATAAATTTTTTTATATAGTTGTGTAATTATTGTAAACTTTTTTATTTAAAAAGAACGCGATAATTCTGTGATTATCGTGGGATTGAGATTCAGCCCCTTTTTTGCGAGCTATATGAGATTATTGTTGATATTTTATTAAAATATGGTCGGTATTCCGAGAAGTTCAAGCGTCGTTCTAACATTTAAGTGCCATCATTTAATACATTATTACATATGATTACGGTATTAGTTCTTATATAATTATGATATCTCTGTGGATATCATTACAACAATCGTCGACACGAGTGAAGCAATTATTAAACGAACTGTATTCGAATCGAACACGAAACTCGGACTGACGTGTTTTTACGACATTCGTGCGCGTTTCGTATTAATTACCGGCCGTTTCTCGACCGAGACGCGCGCAATATTATAACCATTAGCGTTTAATGGCGAATTAAACTCTTCCGAAACGAGCGTTTTGGCTCCGATTATTCAAATTGAATTACATTCGAGAGCGTTGCACCAGTTGATACTCCATAAAAGCAATAGCACGTCTCCAACGCGTACATTAATAAACCCCCGTTTAGGTATATAAATTACGACGGTCCGATCGTAATATTTCGGTCGAATCGTCGTCATCGCGGATAAACGATATCGTTTACGTAACGTGGCGCGTGCTATAATGGTAAGGGACGTTTTAAAAACTGACGAACGCTTATAATGGCGACGAAATTGCGAATGTACGAAAATATCGAATAGCCGACGCCACACGTTCCGTACTGTCGTGTATTGTACACGTAATTCTATGTAGATAATCGATTCGAAACGTACGTTTTACGCGGAAGTTTCGGAGCAAAAAAAACGGTTACGATCATGCGGCAGACGGTCGGTGAGCATTATTATTCGTTCTAACGCGTAGATCTTTTTAATTATCGCCGAAGACGTGTACGGGTAATATAAAAAAAACCTCCCGCTATAATAAATAAATATATATATTTCATTGGGACGTAGCCTAACGACTATATGCGTATTGCGTCAAACGGACGAAATTTATGTAATGGCAGTCCGCGTAAGAAACACGAAATTATATTTAAAAAGAGAGAGAGAGAGAGAGAGAATAATAACTTTTTTGTATTACTCTCCGCGCATAATTTCCATACTGACGGCGAGATTCTTTTTTTTCGGGATTTTCGTCTAATTCACGCTGCAATCTCGTTTATACGAACTCTATATAATGTATATACACATTCGCGTTCTCCACGTCGAACGTCCGCGTTTCGAGACTCGACGGAAAAAGTTTTTACTTACTCTATCGCTATACGCGAGAATCAGTAGTCATTAAGGTACCGTCTTTTTTTTTTTTTTAAAAGAAAAACGCTCTCGTTTCAAGATAAACGTCCGATAGTATTCAAACGGAAACGAACATTTCTCCCTAAGGATATTAAATAGGTCGTAACAGGTCGACTATATTTTGTTCCGATTGTTATAATCAAACAAATAGAAATTCGCCGGTCGAAAATCGACTGGTGAAAAAATAACGAGGATGTGCGTTCGTTTTTCGGGCGATTTTCATCGTGCGAACACGCCCGTATAAAGAGTGACTACGGCCGAAAACGTAACGCGGACATTTTATTTATCGTCTCCCCTCCCCTCTCAGGCACCTAAACCAGAACGGGAAACGTCGGACGAGCCAGTCTGGAAATACGTATGTTTACGGTACGCGATGTTCGGTTCGTTCTGCGGCGATACAAATCGCGATTACCCGAATTTCCGCGACACGCTCGACACGTATCAAAAATTACATTTTTAACGCGCGAAGGTAAAATATATTACGTACCGTACGGGCGAATGTGTCTTGTTGCAGTATGCGCTCACGTGAGATTCCGTCGATTCGATATGTATATCCTTATGTAAATATGTATTGTATATATTTTATCAGCGATAAGAGGAAACCACGAAACGTCGAAAGTCGTTCGTGAAATAAAATCAAAATCGTTTTAAAATATTCGGGCGGAATGTTTGTGGAACGAATAGGAAAGTACTTTTTTCGTAAAGTTATTCGGTAAATTTGTATCGGCGAAAACTGCGCCAGAAGTTTTCGAATTTGTTCTATCAATTACGAAAAAGGATATTTCAGGCGTAACCGTTAAAATTCACGAACGAACGAACGGTGAAAACATCGAAAACGTCGAAAACTCGCGAATATTCCCGAACAACGAATTTCCGAAAAATTATTCGCGCGTTAAAAACGTTTTTGTTCGACTATTGGTATAGCTTGTTATTATCCAAATGCCGTAATCAACTACAATTACTTCCCGAAGTTGAAAAATTCGATTTTCAACGATTTGTGTTTAAAGTGACAATTGGCAGTATTCGTACGCGTATTACGTATGTTTCGTTAGATAATTAAATATATGGATACCGGCGGATGCCAATCAACAACATATTTTCTTCCGGTAGATCTATTTTTTCTGCATTGTGGTCGTTGCCCGTTGATTTATTAGTTGTAATTTAAAAGACACGTCTAACGTTATTAACGATATGCGTGTACATATTTCTGTCGAACGTACAAAATTTGAAACGAAAATATAAACTTAACATTTTCAATATTTCTTACACATATTTTAACCGTAACGTAAAATACGGAACATTTTGTTTAGTAGTAAATAGCGAACCCGAACATCTATACCCATAAAAATCAGCGCAAAGAATGTCAGCTTCCTTATATTCAGCGAACTAATTGAAATATATATTTTATGTACCGTATACATAAAAGCCGAAACGTTCGAAAATGTATTCGTTATAAAATTAGGTCAGATTTCTATGGAATTTAATTTCCAGAAAATGAGAGGAAATATCCGGTATTAGATTCAGATACAAACGATTTTCATTATAAATGAAAGTTATTTGTTTTTGCTTAAAAACAAACAAAAAGTAATAATGTAAAACGTTTTATGTGAAAGGCAAATATGAACGTTTCATACTAAAAATTGATAAAATTTCGCCGACAAATATTTCCTTTGTAAATAAAACGTTTTATGTAAAATCGCGGATATACAATAATAATAATAATAATAATAATAATAAAACGTAAAAGAAACAACGCGTGTTATTGTCGCGTTAGACGCACGCAAGTAAACGTTCCGAAACTACGTACGTTTTAGAAATGGTGAAAACCCGCGGGGACGTTTAATTGTCTCGTAATTTATTCGAGTATCGGCGACATTTTAGGATACGTTCAACGAGAATATTGTCGACAAGTCAACGCGAATGAGCGGTAGAATGTAATTTCGTTTCCCTTCGTCCCACGAATAAAACAAATACGTTAGATTAAACAACCGGCCGAACGTCGTGATCAATACTAGTCGTATTTAATTTTTTTTAGCTACTTTTACCGTCTAATTTCGCGCGTAGAAAAACAAATAATAAATATACGTTTACGAAATAAGCCGCGGGTCAACCGTTTTAACCTTTTGAAACGTTTTCCGAGCGTTCACGACCTATACGTTACAATTTTAGCCCGAGGCGAAAATCCACCACCGCCACGTTATTGTAAACGTAAATTGTACGGCGCGACCTAAAATATCGGTTGGTTCCCTCTTAAATCACGCGGTTAATTAATTCGCGCGGCGGTATCGGATTGTCGTAAATCGTTTTTATTCGCGCGCGATAATACTATTGGGATACGCTATTATGAACCCTTGCGAAATAGTATTAAGTATGTTATAAACACTTGCAAAATAGTATTAAGTACGTTATAAACAATGTGCAAATAGTATTAAATAATTGCTATTTAGGCAAATTCCTGCCTGCCGGCCAACGGTAGGCCGAAAGTGTGCGACGTCAGTCGAGTCCTCGATACGCTAACAAATAGTCCAAAGTTACTGTAAGACATAATATAATTATTATTATTTTAATAATCTACTCGGCTCATTAACCTCAAACTGCTCCTGAACGAACCCACAACCAAATTTTAGCCGATTACCGAAATTACAACCGACGGCGATTTTTTCAAATGTCCAACCGTCTCAACGGATGGTGCGCAACAACACTTTATCTGGCGAATACGTTACCGCCGTGACAGTACACGTCGAAAACGAATCGCACACTGTCGCATTTGGATGATAATAGACACGTCATTTCAGAATCCTGTTACGTCTAAGTACAATCATATTTCCGTTCACTTTCCCGGTGCCTAATGCGCGCCACGTCTTGGTGTTAATAAATGACGCCGACGGTGAGAGAACGTATCACGCCGCGAAGTTTCTCGCGTATTATAGTCAATAGCGGTTTTTGGTTACGTGTCGTTTGAAAATGAATTCTACGAACCGTCCAGTTGACGTGCGTCATTGCCGCTACACAATAGGTAACGCGTTTTGTCTCATCCTTTAACTTTGAACGTTCGTCGTATTTTTTTATTAGCTTTACCGAAACGCGATTTCGACCGCAAATTCTGTTCACCGATTTGGCGTCTAGAAACGTACATCGTCCACTATAATACGAAACGACCGTTTCGAAATTATTGAATTACCGTTACTTTCCGTTTTCTAAAATTTAACGCGACCGAACTGAGAATATAAAATAAACGAAAAACGTTCGGCGTTCCCCTGTGTATAGTTTTGTAATTTTAATTCGATTGACAATGTGTCGAACATTTTATTTTTCACTACGACTAAAGAATTAAAAACCGTATTTTTTTAACGAAATTGTGACAATTTATGGACATCTCGACAAGTGTTCGGAAGAGATTGGGCCTCAAGAATAGTTACCGAATAAACGAAACGTAGCGAATCGTTATTTAAAATTTCGATACGACCTGAATGTTTCATCCTATGTTTACGACGATGAGTAAAAAATAATTCACCAACTCGATCGTCGGTATACTTCGATAGTATTGACGTGTATAGTTTGCGAATTTCCAGACATTTTTAAAATAAGCAACGACTACGTATATTCAATTTTAAACGCACTAAAGCTTTATTTAAATAAATCCGACGGAAACATCGAATACAATGACAGCGTTTAAGAAATGTATTCGTTTTCTTTAAAACGAAACGCTATCGAATAATATCCTATACAATGTAAGGTATTTAATGAAGTTAGCGGAGTAACTGACAGTGTATTAAAAATGGTGTTCGCAAAGGGCGACGGAGCTTTTCTCAATAGCTACAAAGAATATTAAAACATTTTTCAAAAATATGATAATACTGTACGAATTATTTCCCAATAACCGTGGACACGGAACGTTGATTTTAAATTCCGAAATATTTCGAACATTTATTACGGAATACAAAAAAAAAATTAACGGACAATAAAAACGAATCGATCGTCAATGGAAGACATGTATGCAATGTATATTATAGTCGTGGTATATTTCGTAATTGTTGACGCGCGTTTTTCGAATCCGGAAGTACTCGGAGAAACACCCACGATGTCTAGGGTCCTTTGAGCCATTCCCCCGTTCCGTATTATTCTTACGACGCGACTAAAACGGTGTGAAAAGGCCGCGTTAGAACAATGGTGGTGGTGTATTTCTATTCACTCGACTTGCAATTAATTAGTCGTCGTTAGCCGAGGGTGAGATGAAGGTATAAAACAACGGTTTTAATACAGTGTTAAGTGACCTAGTGGTCATTGCGCCGGTACTGAGTCAGAGAGAGAGAGAAAGAGAGAGAGAGAGAGAGAGAGAGAGAGAACGACCGCGCGCGCATGCCAAGAAAAGTTATTCTGGCCAGACTCCGAGGAGTTGGTCGGCGATAAATCATTTCGGTTGTCGCGTAGTTGTTTGCCTCGCGCGAAGGAGTTTCGCGACAAAAGCCGCGCGCGGCACTCAGTCGGCGATATTATTGTTCAAAAACGTCCAGGTGTTTTTTTTTCCTTTTCAACGTTCAACTTCTGCGCGATGTGAAAATTCAGTTAAAACACGTTGCGTCGATAGAATATTCCTTAGAAACGAGACGTTCACGTTTTTTGTACGAAAACAAACGCCGGTGGATTAGGCCGGGTGGGAGAAGGGACGGCAGCCTGGACGTAGCGTTTTATTAGTTTCGATATTCCACAACCAATCGTGGCGTCGCGTTTCGAAAAATGATTTTCGAGGGCAGTTTTAATTTTCTACGAGGTTTTTTTTTACGGTTTTCCGTTAAACGATTAATGGTAAAGGCGGAGGCTCGTTATTCAATATACTTGGCACGCGAGAAAGCGCCGTGAATACGACGTTGTACGTTTTTCAGCGATTGAAATTTTAACGCGACGATTTCGTCGAATATTCGTTTTATATTTCTCGATCGAAGCTAAATAAACGCGTTACTACGGCGACGTTTTTGCGAAAGAATAATTTATTTTTTTGAATTTTTCGCGTTTTCGACACATAATTACGACGAATGTCTTCGTATCGATGTTTGTTATAAACGATTATCGTTTTATGGTAACCTTTACGTTTTCGAACACCGTATTCCGACTGTTTTTTTTAAACGACGGATTTCGCGGGTTCCGCGCTTTTTATATTATTATTATTATCATTATTTTACGACATCGAGTATAAGGCGAAATTGTTTTATTACCGTTCGGCGCGGTTGGCGACGTTTCGTTAATGTAGCTGAAGTTAGCCCCGTTACGTTGTATACGTCGCATATACACAACGGAATTCGCCCTACCGTCTTAACGGACGAATGCCTTTTGTTTTTCATATTTCGTAATGCGTCTGTTATTACGGGACGGGAAGAAATGTAGGTGATAAAACGTCAACCCCGGTCCTCACCGATAACGCGGCGCTTTCCAATATTTCGTAACACTTGGCGTAGAGTTTCGGATTAGTAATCACGACGTCGTCAAGCACCTACGCTGATCAAATCCCAAAATTCGCATAATTAAATAACGGTAAAATAATGTCTTATCGTTCTAATATATATTCATAAAAATGTAATTCCGTTTTATCGTTTCGTCGTTGCTCTTCTAACCAACTTCGTGTCGGCCATTTTAACGTTAAATTAATATATGTGCGTTTATAGTATACGCGAGAACGTCGGTAATACAATGTAAAAATATATATTTTTATAACGTTTAAAAACAAAAAAATTGCGTTTTTTCCGCTTGTTTGGAAATTTATAAATATTTTAATTGATCGGTTTATTTTTAGCGCTCGGTTTAGTTTCATTATAAAATACGGTAATAATGTTCGCAATTTTACGGATGTGTTTTTTTTTTAAACCCAACACTAATGTGTTTGTAATTGAAATTCGATAATAATATTGACGATACAGCGGTATACGTTATAATTTAACGTAAATTGTACGAAGTTAAATAAATTTCCTAAAAATAAACGAAACGTTAAAACTAAATCCGCCGATAAATCGAATAGGAAACCGGACTCTGTTTATTTATTTTATTCCTTTTCAAATTTGTATTCAATTATTCCGTTAAGCGCGCGTTGGTTAGGAATGACAATCATCTATACACAAATCCGAATTCAAATTTTTTCTTCCATTAATGGTTAAACTATTTTTAACTTACAGCAGATCAGGTTTTAGTCATATTTACCCACGGCTACATATAGTTTTGTTTATCAAGTGTGACGTTTTCGTACTCGTTAAAAAAACATTATTGTATTGCTTCCCCCCCATCGACTCGAAAGAACTGTCGAAGTTAATATAACGATTACAAAAAAAGTAGCGTTTTGTTTTTAGTACATTATCGTCTCGTTTCCCGTTAAATAATATCCACACGCTCGAGTTCATTCATAAATTTATTTTGAACTTATAAATCGGTCCGTTTTAATCTAGAAATTTAAATACTCCCGTCATATTTTACTCGTACGTGTAACGGTAATAAAAAATATAACGTTCCCCGTAAAATTTACGGTTAACCATTGCCAAAAACTTTGTATATTTACGTTTTGAGCTGTTCCGAATAAATCACGTATAATAGTTTTAGCAACGACAAAATTATATCTACGTATATAATAACAATGTTGTTTCCTCCGACGCGTTTTCGTGGATTTATTTAAATCGTTAGTACAAAGCTTCTTTTATGGCCAATAAAACAAAAAAAAATTAGATTCGTTTTTGATTAACGTCGAATATAATTCATTTTGGAGGAGATTTCGCGTGACGTTGAACACTATGTCGCGACGAAAGTAAATGCGGCGACATGGACACAATTAGACGTTAGTACGTAAGTCGTATGGTCCGTTTCGTTCGTTACTCGTTATCGGAACGGAAAAATTGCCGAACCTACGGACACAATAACATATACCGTAGTATACGGATGGCGCCATTGTTGGCGGAAAACGCCCGTCGAAGGCGCTACACGACGGGGACTACGGGAACAATGGGTGCGGAGGAGGGTGGGAATAATAATAAAAAGTAAACCGGCAGGGAGGGGGAATATATTATACAGTGTATGATGGGTTTGTCTGGGTACCCGGCCATATACGGGAAATGCATCTACAATCGACTTCGGGTGCATAACAGCCATACGTGCGCATTTTGTAAAACGGCCGGGTCACGTCGTCGTTCGGTAAATGTAAAAGAGTTAAAACAACTGCACACCCAGGGACGCTTGTTTTTATGTACATTACGACGGCCGTTATTTCGGAGTACCGCTGATACGAGAGGGTGTACCGTAATAGTAGTCCAATAAGGACGATAAAAAAAAAATCTTCGACTTATAGTAAAAAATTTTGGAGAAATAAAATCGTTATGAGTGGCGCGACTGTTCGATTTGTTCAATCGTCTAGTTTTCGGATATCGCGATTTTTTTTTAATATTTAATGATCCTAATATAAGACGCTTTACTAGTAAACTAGTATTAAAAACGACGTTATATATATGCTCTTATTTCGTGCGAGGGACACTAACTATACAACGTATAACAGTGGAATAGCTTAAAAAATTGTATTTCGTTTAGTACAAATAAACGGGGAAAAGAATTTACGCGTCATTATTGTAAGTGAAAAGGAAAAAGTAAAGAACATCGAGACGCGATGACGAAGTGAAAAACGTTCGAGCTATTCAAACGGTAACGACCACTGTTATTAAACATTTCGATCATTGTTTTTATCTTAACAGTTATTATTTTAGCTTCTAGATAGAATAGATTCATTGGAGTTCGTTTTAGAAAAATCGTTTTTTCATTATTTCCGTGTTAGTCGCCTTCGCCGGGAAAACAGTTTTCGGATAATAAAACCGCACACGCCTTTTAATTAATTACGTAGCTCGTGCACCGGATGTCATAGATCGACACCATAATTACCATTAATTTTTTTTACCCCAAACAATATACTTTGTGATTTCGAAGAACGGTACATAAATGTACAGCATACTAGTCAAATTCGAATTACAAATCCGATTCTTAATAGTAAATTAAATTACGTAAATTCCAATGTTTTAGTGAAAGTGGTTTTGATTAAAAAATCTAACCTAACCTAATAGGGAAAAAACATTATTTTGTATTCTTTTTATTTTAATTCGCGCGGATGATGTAAATGGTTGCCCCGTGGCAGGGTATTGTCCTGTCACCGCGCACCATTCACGTGATAGTTTTTAAGAAGTGGTAGTTCTTAAGGATTATTGTGAATTAGATTCGATGTACGGAGGGCGAGGTAAAACAACGTGGGGATAGCTCGCGTTGCTCACTTACCCTTAAGGATAATCGTTTTTGTAAGACTTTATGTAATTTAAATTTTTCAATAAACGATGGCGACTCACTGGTCCGAAGTCCGCCTTCAGGCATTCCGGGCCAGTGAGGGTATTGCCGATACCGTGGAAAAAAAACCTAACCTAACCTAACGGGAGCTTATAAACAGAAATTAAACGTGTAAAGTAAAACTGTATATCTACGCAGGGTCTGGTATATAATAGTTAGTTTAGAGTTGACGATAGATACCGATTGTTAAAAATGTTTAATTACGTATAGTATAATAAGATTATATCGTATATTTTTAACCCGCTATTAAAAAATGACGATTAAATACGAACAAAAAAATAATATACAATCATTATCCGAATAAATAAACGTTTAATTAAGGCATTTTTTAATAAAAACGGAACGATTAAAAACGTTAATTTTAAATTTCGTAACGAGAAAAAATTGATATTGATCAATAAACAACGCGTATATTTTCAGTAGATCGGATTGATTTATAATATAACCGTACGGTATTTTCAAATAAAAAATAATTAAAACGCTAAAGACTTCCAATAAACGTATTTATAATAAACCCGTGGATAGATTTAACTATCTATAGAAGTGTATTATCGAGAAAGATTTTTTTGGAATATACTAAAATTATATATACTCAGAGATTTCGTGACGGAAATACCAAATTTTCGAGCCTATTCTAACGTGAACCGTATCGAAATTCGTATCCAGTCCGTAAAATGTAACGGTATACGGTAATATTTTATTACATTAAAGTCCGATGAGTATTATTATTGTTTCAATCGCCACTCGTGTTGTAATGTACACACACACACACACACACACACACACACACACACACACACACACACACACACACACACACACACACACACAACGGCGTAGGTTGCACGCAATTAAATAATTTATGACTATTGTTCAATAACATTGTAGGGTTTATTCCAGAAGAGATACGAAGTTATTGTGTGTGATCATCAGATTAGTCATGGGAACTAAAGAGTAAAGAATCAAATTATGAGTAAATACGTTATCAACGTAAAAACATCACAACATAATAATTATATTATAGGTATAATTTTAATAATTAGTACGATTTACGTAAAAATTTTTTCGCAATTAACCCCGATTCATACGTTACGCTCTTAAATCAGAAATCGTATATTGATTAATTTTTTTTATTCGTCGCGAAATCGAAAATACACGAAACAAAAAATATTACCGATTATTTTCAATGTACCGTCGTATACGGATTAAAGTAATTTTAAATGTTCGATAAAAGTTTATATAGAAGCACGTCGTAAATAAATACTACAAACATCCAATCGTGTCGTCTTTGAAGTATGTAGAAACAACAACAATACAACAACAACAATAATAAATAAACAAATAAATAACGTAAAAATACATTATCGGTTGCCGAAGTTATCTTTTATCAGATGTGCAATGTTGATTACTTTGAACTTTTTGGAAGTTTATTTCTTTTTCGTCACTTTTTAGGTCTTTCAAATCATTCTGTACACGCCACCGCCCCCCGGAGACATAATACGAGCAAGGGATTCGAAATACCGTTTTTAAAACGTGCGAAGTTCGCACGGGGTTTAGTTATTTGCCGGTTAGTCGGCGAAAGAAGCTAATTGGAAAGGAATGCGTGAAGACTACCCAAGAGGGGTTTTCATACGCGTAATAATTCAAAGAAACAGACAAGTATTGGACAAATTGCCACCCCCTTAGGAAACCATTTCATTTGTCAGCTATAATTCAATTTTAACCCCAATTTGAAATCCATTTTTTATTTTATCGATAATATTCTTTCTGTCGTACTTTCTCCGGCATCGAAACCACCAGAGTAATGTTTCAATAACGCAAATTTAACCGTACCAATTGTAAAAACATAAATTCGCGTACGATCGAACGATCAAATTACAAATTGCCGTACACAGCCGACTGATCGAAGGCATAATCGAATTCGTGGCGCGTAAATAAATAAATCGTGTACCTCCGTAAAAACGAACCATAATTGAAAAATAAACGTAACGGAATAATTTTTGGTATCCTTGTTGGATTATGGTTTTATAATATAATTTCACGCGCGAAGAGCGTTTTTTCGTTTAAAACGGTGAAGAATAACACGTCATTGACGGTAGAATTAACAAACACGCACAAATCGGGGAATAATACGTAGGATGGACTTCGACTTTTTTGAGAACTTATAAAATTATAAACAAACGTAGCGAACGTTATTTAATTAATCGTATATTTTTTTTAAAGTTAATTCGAATTAATTGTTACGTTTATAAAGTGTACATAATATATAGCCTAAAGACAGAACGCAATAGGAAACAAACTCGTAGCCGAACTAAGTGTTTCCTAATTAAAAATAAACTTAATTCCCCAGAACACATAACTGACTAGTTTATTTTAGGGACGTAACAATATTCCATTAGTCGAGTTAAAATATGCTCGGGCGAATAAACAATAATTATGGGCGAATTTTCGTAAAGCAATGTTCGCGAAGACACGAGTTTTGTATTTAAACTTTGTCATATTCGAAATTTCACGGTAGAATTAAAAACGAAAAGCGAAATAGTCTAGCGCAAACGTTTGTTTAAAGACAACGAACGGCGGATAAATGTTTAAATTACGCGTAGGTCGTGATCGCGTGTCCGACGATAATAAATTATTTCCTCCCCCGAGGAAAAAAATAACGCCGGCGGTAAATAGCGGAGTTATATACAATTATAATACATCGGGCGAGCCACGTCGTTTTTCGTGAACTATTGTTTTCGAGACTTATACGACGACTTATATCGGACATTATTATTAAATTTATCGACGTTTCTTATTACTGTATATGGATTCTACGGAAAGGTCGGCTAGGTTCATAAAAACCGTATTAGACAGTTAACACACACACACACACACACATTTATATATATATATACAGTTATACAACTATATATATAGTTGGATTCGCTCGAAACAGAAAACGCACCGAAACGGTATTTGCCGGAACAATCGATACTCGAAGGGTAGATAACGTGCGGAGGTTAAAATTTAAGATCGGAGATAAATAATGGCGGTTCCGGTACCCCGGCGGACGGGGATTTTCAATAAATATTTCGGTGTTTAGACCGTAATTTACTTCGGCTAGGGATCGTTGGATAATGAACGTATGTGTATACCGGTTCACACGGCCGCATAATTTTTATACGCCCGACGCGAGCGCAAGCGTACCATCGGCCCACATATATACATATGTGTGGGTGTGAGCGTAAAACTTCGATTTATCGGAAACGAAAGGCGTCGCGAGGAGATTGGAGTACTTTTGGAAAAGATCAAAATTCAAACAATTTTGCGACGAAGACGTTGTAAAAATAACACCGATTCGTTGAACAGAAAAAATAATACGTTAGGAATAGATCCGATCGACGGTTCGGCGGGAAACTTTATTAGACGCGCGCGACTTTTTACGGACAGATCGAAAACGACTAAGGGCCGTCGCCGTTTTATCCACTTTGCGTTCGGACGAATTAATGTCGCGTTTTTTCCACAAACCGATAGCCGTCCTTACCGTCCATCCGATTGTGGCGGGATTGCGCGCGAATTTATAGGGCGCAATTCGGATACGCGAACTTCGCCGATTCCGCGACGCGATAGTAAAACGGCCGAGTAATCAGTTGTCGGACGAATCGAACGAATTATAATTACGCTCAAGCGCGGGAGGTTAAAACGCACGTCGTCGTTCCGTATACAAAGCGTACAACAAAAACCAGTACAAACTACGGAGTATAAACCAGTCGGTCGAAATTTAGTCGGCTTTAGGCGCGTCCCGCTTTTCGAAAATCGTACGACCGTTTCGGGAATTCCGTTACGACGGGTACGTTATGTCGCGGACATCGTTACGACAAAAATTTACCACTCGCGTAAATGTGTGACGATAAAACGGATCGTTATTTTTCGATTATCGCGGGGAGACGCGTAACATGGTACCCCGTCGATTGGTAACAGTGTACGGCCAAAGGACACCGCCCGAACTCTTGTAGCCCGTTGAATCCTATACAGATACGCGTAAACATCTACACGGTTGACTGAAATCGCTCGGCTGAAGCTTATTAACGCGTTTGATACGCGTTAACAGGTGGCGGTTGTTCGGAAATTATAACTGGCTTCAATGCGACGTTAATTAACGGCCAACAAAAATACGTTGATTTGACCGAAACACGACACGTTCGGAACACACGAGTCCGTCCCCCATACGCTATTAATTAAATTCGTTTTATAAAACTGTCCGGATTAACGGCCTAATTAAAACGCGCGTCGAATTTTTAATAAGACCGACCAAAACTAAGATGGTGCAGGAATGATGTGTACACCACCCGACGTTGTTCTCGTTCGGGCGCCGAACGAACGTGCGATTTGTCGGTCGCGCGATATGTCGTTTCACGCGCGTACGACTCTCTTATAAACCGAAGGAATACACGAAGAATTTCCAAACGTTCTTCGATACTGTTCGCAGTGCGCGAAATCCGTTTAATTCGCGCGATAATTTATTATAAAAATACGTATATCGATCGAAATGCAATTTAAGACTACACCGTGTCAAATTCGTATTTTAATAATAAAATTCCGCCGGAAGTCTAACGTCGTGTACCCGACGTTAAGTACAAAACGTAGGCGGACCAATTATAACGCGAGACGTGGCGAATGAAACTAAATCACGGATATCGTAACGACGAGCGTCGTCGCGGACGCGAAATTCCGAACGAACGAACGGCGAAATTATGGTAACAATATCGATTAACCCAAATTTGAGAGTAATTAAAAGGCATTACGAGCGGAAATCGGTAACCCAATCGCGACGAAATAGACGTATTGTTTGAGTAATAAACTGCAAACAAACCGATCGACGAAATTGTACAACGTATTATATATTATGTTTAATTTGACGCGAAATTCGGAATTGTTCGTCGAGACGTTCGAAATTTCGATGCTTAGTTTCCCGTCGGATATGTAATATACATGAAAATTGCGTAGAAATCCGCGTAAATTATATTATTACACTCGTTACGGCAATAGAGCGAAATAGGTGATACAAAATACACACGCGCGTGACTTTCGCGTCGTGTCTCGGATTTTTATTTTTACTTTATCATCATTTTCTGGGATTTTTTTTGACGCCACCAATTTTATTATATCCAACGCGCTGTCTACGCCACTCCGGTACGAACTACCGATCATTTTTTATTCATTTTTTACACGACTGCCCGAGGCTTGTTCTCTGCAAGTAGAACGTCGTCGGGTCAATCGTCGAACCGCGTGAAATAATATATATATATATATCCGTGACTGCGCTCGGGTCAATATGAGAGTTCTTTATTTTTGCTGTCCCGAGTATTCGAAAGAAAGGGAAAAAAGTGAAATAACGTCGCGAAGTATTTAATAAAACGGTATATCGTCGACCAAATATTTACTATTATTATTAGTGTCGAGCGCGTTTGAAAAAATTTAACAATAATTTATCGAAATAAAAATAACAACGCGAAACGCTCGACCTTTTTGGACGATTACGTATATTCGTCATCAACGTTGTTATTGTTGTTTTTTGCCCGCGTACGAATAAAACTACGACCCATCGTAGGTATCCGGGTGTTTTTCGTTGTTATTGTTGGTGTTATTTTGCGATTATTACCGTTCGAATTCAAGTTAGTAATTTCGAACAATCAAATCTGTACATTGCCATCTTAGTAATAAAATACATTACGAAATAATTTTCGAAAAAATAACGACTCGATGATGTTTGAAACAAACTCGTTTAGACGGATCTATATATATTTATGGTTCGAGTTGAACCAACGCGAAGGGTTTTCTCTACGTCGTTCCTATTGAAACATAAATTTTATCTTATATTTCGGTAAATAGACAACATTGTCGAAGGCAGCAAAAACGACGTACATTTTCCGAATAACCGGCGTCGGTAATTAAGGAGGATCGTTCGTTTCAGGGTGCCTCTCTCACTCTCTCTCTCTCTCTCTCGCTTATACCGATTTAATTACATTTCGGTTCGCCGCAGCTTTAAAACGCGTCCGAATTTCAAATGTTTAATGAACTTCCCTATTGTTTTATTTAGAACCGCGCCCTTAAGATTCATCGGTGGCGCCCTCTTAACTTATTTATTTTTTCGTATCTATTATTGTTCAACGTACGCGCGCGCGCGAGCCATAAAACACCAGCCTGTGATTACGTTTTATACCGAGCAATTAGCGAGCGCCGAATTTTTCACGGATCAACAACACAAACTGTCGCCTTATTCGTTTACAGCGTTTTCACACCTACACAGTAAATGTGGTGAATAACCAAAATAAGGTAAATCGTAGTCCGTACTCACGTATTTTGAAATTTTTTGTTCTAAATATTCGTCGACGTTTTCGCTTACAATGGCCGATATGTTCACCAATTTAATGACTGCGTGATAACGTACGGAATCTGAAATACATTTTTTGCGCATGTTATTTATTATATACATAGTGTGATAAACAATATACGTGTAATATTTGATAATAGTACCCGTAATATATATTATGGGAATAGAAACTCGGTTTTCTAAACAATTATGTCGAACGAATATGATATCGATTTTCTAGCCGTATGTGAAATAATGTTAATCCTGAAAAGGCGATACATTTTCGAGTATGCGGGCAAGTTTTTTTTATAAAAACACGAATGAAAAAAAATTAACAACCAATACCAATATTTTCGGCGCGTCGGTTTTTATATTGTTTATCTATAGGTATTCGGCGTATTAAGTGTTTTTCAAATTTGAACATTTTAAAGCGAAATAGAACGCCTGCTCGCGGAGATAACGGAGTGGCAATAAATTGATAAAATATAGTTTATTTTATTTCACATAATGGTTAGGTGGTAGACGGGTTCGATAGAATAAAGTAGAATTAAAAAAAAAAGAACGCGGTTCGACTTAAACGATGAGTTTCAATTTTGACTATACAACGTTTCGCGCGAAGTATATTGTACGTAAAAGTAGGCGCGGTTTTCTTGGAGAGTTACAGACCACCGGTGGTATTAAATACGCGTTATTTCAAACTGCGCCCGAAAAACGAACGAATAAATGGTTCCGATCAAGCGTAATACGGTCCATATCCTAACATATATTATAGGTAATACAGTCTCCGAGTTAAACATCTTTTATAATATTCGAGCGTAACGAGACACGCGTACGGGGTTTGTTTTTTAATTGAAACACGAACAAATTAATTATCCGTCGAACGGGCGTATACTATTTATAGTCGGACTGTATAGAGTATACAAAAAAAGAAAATCGTAGATTTTTCCCGCGCCAACATCATAAATTCCTTCTCCGCGTCGTCGCGATAAAACGCATTTGTATATCGCTCACTTTCATCATTTTCCGATAGTTCATTCACTTTCGGATATTTATTACGTTCTTCGCTGTACTAAATTTCCATCCAAACGCGATTGGTTTCACGAATTTCGTGTATCGAATATATATACGCGTGCGGGGCGACGCTATATATATATATATATATATATATATATGTGTGCATTATATGTACGTTATACACGAAACAAAAAACGAACGAAATTAACCGAGAAAATTAACGTCGTCGGTTGAATAAACTATTCCGTAGGCTGCAATTTGTACGGCGCATTCCCCGTGGATTTACTATTCGAAAGCGGTTAGACGATGACATTTGCAATAATACACACCGGCCACTTAAAAGTAGCGAATCCTAGTGGGACATTCCGTGTAATCGTACACTATACAAATATATTGTATATACTTTTATTTTGTCGAAACGCCGAGATTGCCTTTGTGTATCTTTCGTTCGTAATTACAATCAACGACGACTCTTGATATTTGTCGGCGGAAAATTATCAACGGCCAAAATAAAAAAATAAACCGAATCTCGCGTTCTCCGTACACGTTCGTTTGTGTCACGCGTAATTGCGTAATTTTACGTAGCGTTTAATCGCGGCAGTTTTCGAGCCCCGAGTACGATTTATTTAACATCGCCAATTTCGATTACGTTTCAAGTTTAATTGTTCGAACCGTTTTAATCGTCTCCTTTTCGGTTTATCGTAAAACGTCTCGATCGATTCGTCGTATTATTGTCATTTTTCCTCGCGTTACTTACTCACGTTTCGATTACTAAACTTCGAAACGATTGTAAACGTACTTAAATATACCTATATAAATAATATTAACCTTCGTGTTTCGTACGTACCTTTGGTTTTCATCACACGTTCGTAATTAATATATAAACGTTTCGTTTTTCATATATAAAAGAAGTAGGATAATAGAAAAACTAAATGTAGACAAATTACTTATTATTTTTCCACATATTATCGTATTATGCCGGTATATCTATTTTTAAACAAGACGCGCGCGTTAAACGAGAAATACGAATAGAAATACAAACAGATTATTGTTGACTATTTTAGGTCGATATTTTTGATATTTGAAAATCATCGGGTAAATATCTATGACGGGTATTATAAATGTAAACGCTATAGACGTCACGTAAATAATTTACCGTTTCATTTATAGGAAAAATATAGGAAACCGGACAACGCTTTTTGTCATATTTATCGAACGAAGTTCATATTTTGTCCGAGTTGCGACGTTAGAAGTGGAAACAATATAAGAAATTAAACACGGTTTTAGTTGTCCGTGATTACGAGACTTG